>CM050324.1:17127861-17142861 GCA_027475135.1 Bactrocera correcta
TAAGATAACGGAATTCTTCTACATGCACTGCCGTTATGCCGCCATGGCTTTATATCAACTTCAATATCTTAATGAAGGTTAATTAACTTAAATATGTTAAACTAATGATTTGAAGCATTTCGATATCGCTTGCTAAATGTGTATATACAAGAAAATCGACTATATACCTAAATATAAGATAACGGAATTCTTCTACATGCACTGCCGTTATGCCGCCATGGCTTTATGCCAACTTCAGTTCGTTAAAGAAGGTTTATTAACTTAAATATGTTAAACTAATGAGTTGAAGCATTTCGATATCGCTTGCTAAATGTGTATATAAAACAAAATCAACTTTATACCTCAATATAAGATAACGGAATTCTTTTAAATGCACTGCCGTTATGCCGCTAAGGCTTTATGTAGACTTCAGTAAGATAGAGAGGGTTAATTAACTTAAGTATGTTAAGCTAATGATTTGAAGCATTTCGATATCGATTGCTAAATGTGTATATACAAGAAAATCGACTTTATACCTAAATATAAGATAACGAAATTCTTCAGTTCATTAAAGAAGGTTAAATAACTTAAATATGTTAAACTAATGAGTTGAAGCATCTCGATATCGATTTCTAAATGTGTATGTACAACAACATCGACTTTATACCTAAATATAAGATTACGAAATTCTTCCAAATGCACTGCTTTTATACCGTTATGGCTTTATGTAAACTTCAGTAAAATAAAGAAGGTTAATTAACTTAAATATGTTAAACTAATGACTTGAAGCATTTCGTTATCGATTACTAAATACGTATATACAACAAAATCGACTTTATAACTAAATATAAGATTACGGAACTCTTCCAAATGCATTGCCGTTATGCCATTAAGGCTTTTGTAGACTTCAGTAAGACAAAGAGGATTAATTAACTTAAATATGTTAAACTTTTGATTTGAGGCATTTCGATATCGATTGCTTAATGTGTATATACAAGAAAATCGACTTTATACCTAAATATAAGATTACGGAATTCTTCCAAATGTACTGTCGTTATGCCACCATGGCTTTGTATCACCTTCAATACGTTAAAGAAGGTTAATTATTCTAAATATGTTAAACTAATGATTTGAAGCATTTCGATATCGATTGCTAAATGTGAAAATACAAGAAAATCGACTTTATACCTAAATATAAAATTATAACCTTACGGAATTCTTCTAAATGCACTGCCGCTATACCGTAAGGCTTTATGTAGACTTCAGTAAGCTAAAAATTGTTTATTAACTTAATATGTTAAACGAATGATTTGAAGCATTTCAATATCGAATGAAAAATTTGTATATACAAGAAAATCGACTTTATGCCTAATATAAGATTACGGAATTCTTCTACATCCACTACCATTATGCCAGCTTCAGATCGCTAAAGAAGGTTTATTAACTTAAATATGTTAAACTAATAAATTGAAACATTTCGATGTCGACTGCTAAATGCGTATATAGAACAAAATCGACTTAATACTTAAATATAAGATTACGGAACTCTTCCAAATGCACTGCCGTTATGCCGTTAAGGCTTTTGTAGACTTCAGTAAGATAAAGAGGATTAATTTACTTAAATATGTTAATCTAATGATTTGAGGCATTTCAATATCGACTGCTAAATGTGTAAATACAAGAAAATCGACTATATACTTAAATATAAGATTACGGAATTCTTCTACATGCTCTGTCGTTATGCCGCCATGGCTTTATATCAACTTCAATATCTTAATGAAGGTTAATTAACTTAAATATGTTAAACTAATGATTTGAAGCATTTCGATATCGCTTGCTAAATGTGTATATACAAGAAAATCGACTATATACCTAAATATAAGATAACGAAATTCTTCTACATGCACTGCCGTTATGCCGCCATGGCTTTATGCCAACTTCAGTTCGTTAAAGAAGGTTTATTAACTTAAATATGTTAATCTAATGTTTTGAAGCATTTCGATATCGATTCCTAAATATGTAAATACAAGAAAATCGACTTTATACCTATACAGAAAATTACGGAATTCTTCTGAATGCACTGCAGTTATACCGTTAAGGCTTTATGTAGACTTCAGATCGTTAAAGAAGGTTAATTAACTTAAGTATGTTAAGCTAATGAGTTGAAGCATCTCGATATAGATTGCTAAATGTGTATATACAACACAATCGACTTTATACCTAAATATAAGATTACGGAATTCTTCTACATGCTCTGTCGTTATGCCGCCATGGCTTTATATCACCTTCATTACGTTAAAGAAAGTTAATTAACTTAAATATGTTAAACTAATGATTGGAAGCATTTCGATATCGATTTCTAAATGTGTAAATACAAGAAAATCGAATTTATACCTAAATATGAGATTACGTAATTCTTCTAAATGCACTGTCGTTATGCCGTCAAGGTTTTTGTAGACTTCAGTAAGATAGAGAGGGTTAATTAACTTAAATATGTTAAACTAATGAGTTGAAGCGTGTCGATATCGATTGCTAAATGTGTATATACAACAAAATCCACTTTATACCTAAATATAAGATTACGGAATTCTTCCAAATGCACTGCCGTTATACCGTTATAGCTTTATGTAAACTTCAGTAAGATAAAGAAGTTTAATTAACGTAAATATGTTAAACTAATGAGTTGAAGCATCTCGATATAGATTGCTAAATGTGTATATACAACACAATCGACTTTATACCTAAATATAAAATAACGGAATTCTCCTACATGCACTGCCGTTATGCCGCCAATGGCTTTATGCCAACTTCAGTTCGTTAAAGAAGGTTTATTAACTTAAATATGTTAAACTAATGAGTTGAAGCATCTCGATATCGATTGCTAAATGTGTATATACAAAAAAATCGACTTTATACCTAACTATAAGATTACGGAATTCTCCTAATGCACTGCCGTTATGCCGCCATGGCTTTATATCAACTTCAATACGTTAAAGAAGGTTAATTAACTATAATATGTTAAACTAATGATTTGAGGCATTTCAATATCGACTGCTAAATGTGTAAATACAAGAAAATCGACTATATACTTAAATATAAGATTACGGAATTCTTCTACATGCTCTGTCGTTATGCCGCCATGGCTTTATATCACCTTCATTACGTTAAAGAAAGTTAATTAACTTAAATATGTTAAACTAATGATTGGAAGCATTTCGATATCGATTTCTAAATGTGTAAATACAAGAAAATCGAATTTATACCTAAATATGAGATTACGTAATTCTTCTAAATGCACTGTCGTTATGCCGTCAAGGTTTTTGTAGACTTCAGTAAGATAGAGAGGGTTAATTAACTTAAATATGTTAAACTAATGAGTTGAAGCGTGTCGATATCGATTGCTAAATGTGTATATACAACAAAATCGACTTTATATCTAAATATAAGATAACGGAATTCTTCCAAATGCACTGCCGTTATACCGTTATAGCTTTATGTAAACTTCAGTAAGATAAAGAAGTTTAATTAACGTAAATATGTTAAACTAATGACTTGAAGCATTTCGTTATCGATTGCTAAATGTCTATATACAAGAAAATCGAATTTATACCTAAATATAAGATAACGGAATTCTTCTAAATGCGCTGCCGTTATACCGTTAAGGCTTAATGTAAACTTCAGTAAGCTAAAAAATGTTTATTCATTTAATATGTTAATCTAATGATTTGGAGCATTTCGATATCGATATCTAAATGTGTATATAAAAGAAAATCGACTTTATACCTAAATAAAAGATTACGGAATTCTTCTACATGCACTGCCGTAATGCCGCCTTGGTTATATGCCAAATTCAGATCGTTAAAGAAGGTTAATTAACTTAAATATGTTAAACTAACGACTTGAAGCATTTCGTTATCGATTGCTAAATGCGTATATACAAGAAAATCGACTTTATACCTAAATATAGGATAACGGAATTCTTCTAAATGCACTGCCGTTATACCGTTAAGGCTTTATGTAGACTTCAGTAAGCTAAAAAATATTTATTAACTTAATATGTTAAACTAATGAGTTGAAGCATCTCGATATCGATTGCTAAATGTGTATATACAACAAAATCGGCTTTATACCTAAATACAAGATTACGGAATTCTTCCAAATGCACTGCCGTTATACCGTTATGGCTTTATGTAAACTTCAGTAATATAAAGAAGTTTAATTAACTAACATATGTTAAACTAATGATTTGAAGCATTTCCTTATCAATTGCTAAATGTGTATATAAAAGAAAATCGACTTTATACCTAAATAAAAGATTACGGAATTCTTCTAAATGCACTGCCGTTATGCCGTTAAGGCTTTATGTAGACTTCAGTAAGATAGAGGGGTTAATTAACTTAAATATGTTAATCTAATGAATTGAAGCATTTCGATATCGATTCCTAAATATATAAATAAAAGAAAATCGACTTTATACCTAAATAGAAAATTACGGAATTCTTCTGAATGCACTGCAGTTATACCGTTAAGGCTTTGTGTAGACTTCAGTGCGTTAAAGAACGTTTATTAACTTAAATATGTTAAACTAATGATTTGAAGCATTTCGGCATCGATAGCTAAATGTGTATATAAAAGAAAATCGACTTTATACCTAAATATAAGATTACGGAAATCTTCCAAATGCAGTGAAGTTATACCGTTAAGGCTTTATGTAGACTTCAGTGCATTAAAGAGGGGTTTTTAACTTAAATATGATAAACTAATGAGCTGAAGCTTTTCTATATCGATTGCTAAATGTGTATATACAAGAAAACCGAGTTTAAACCTAAATATAAAATTATAACATTACGGAACTCTTCTAAATGCACTGCCGTTATACCGTTAAAGCTTTATGTAGACTTCAGTAAGCTAAAAAGTGATTATTAACTTAATATGTTAAACTAATGATTTGAAGCATTTCGGCATCGATAGCTAAATTTGTATATACAAGAAAATCGACTTTATACCTAAATATGAGATTACGGAATTCTTTTACATGCAGTGAAGTTATACTGTTAAGGCTTTATGTAGACTTCAGTGCGTTAAAGAAGGTTTATTATCTTAAATGTGATAAACTAATGAGCTGAAGCTTTTCTATATCGATTGCTAAATGTGTATATACAAGAAAACCGATTTTATACCTAAATAAAAGATTACGGAATTCACCAAAACATACTGCCGTTATGCCACTATGGCTTTATGTAAACTTAAGTAAGATAAAGAAGGTAAATTAACCTAAATATGCTAAACCTGTTATTTGAAGCATTTCGATATCGGTTGCTAAATGTGTATATACAACAAAATCGACTCTATACCTAAATATAAGATTACGGAATTCTTCTAAATGCACTGCCGTTATGCCGCCATGGTTTGTATCAACTTCAATACGTTAAAGAAGGTCAATTCTTTTAAATATGTTAAACTAATGGTTTGAACCATTTCGATATCGACTGCTTAATGTGTAAATACAACAAAATCGACTTTACACCTAAATATAAAATTATAACATTACGGAGTTCTTCTAAATGCACTGCCGTTATGCCGTTAAGGCTTTGTGTAGACCTTATTAAGCTTAAAAATGTTTATTAACTTAATATGTTAAACTAATGATTTGCAGCATTTCGATATCGATTGCTAAATGTCCATATACAAAAAAATCGAATTTATACCTAAATATAAGCCGTTATGCCGCCATGGCTTTGTGTTAACTTCAGTGCGTTATAGTAGGTTTGTTAACTTAAATATGTTAAACTAATAATTTGAAGCATTTTGTTGTTATGCCGCCATGGCTTTGTGTTAACTTCAGTGCAGTAAAGTAGGTTTGTTAACTTAAATATGTTAAACTAATGATTTAAAGATTTTCGAAATCGATTGCTAAATGCATATATATAAGAAAATTGACTTTATACCTAAATATAAGATTACGGAATTCACCTACATGCATTGCCGTTATGCCGTTTGCAGACTTCAGTAAGATAAAGGGGTTAATTAACTTAAATATGTTAAACTAATGATTTGAGGCATTTCGATATCGATTGCTAAATGTGTACATACAACAAAATCGACTTTATACCTAAATATAAGCTTACGGAATTCTTCTAAATGCACTGCCGTTATGCCACCATGGCCTTATGTTAACTTCAGTGCGTTAAAGAAGCTTTATTAACTTAAATATGTTAAACTAATGATTTAGAGATTTTCGAAATCGATTGCTAAATGCATATGTACAACAAAATCGACTTTATACCTAAATATAAGATTACGGAATTCTTCAAATGCACTGCCGTTATACCGTTATGGCTTTATATCAACTTCAGTTAGTTAAAGAAGGTTTATTAACTTAAATATGTTAAACCAGTTATTTGAAGCATTTCGATTTCGATTGCTCAATGCATATATATAAGAAAATCGACTTTATACCTAAATATAAGTTCACGGAATTCTTCCAAATATTCTGTCGTTATGCCACCATGGCTTTATATCAACTCCAATACGTTAAAAAAGGTTAATTAACTTAAATATGTTAAAATAATGATTTGAAGCATTTAGATATCGATATCTAAATGTGTATATAAAAGAAAATCGACTTTATACCTAATTATAAGATTACGTAATTCTTCTAAATGCTTTGCCGTTATGCCGTTAAGGTATTTGTAGACTTTAGTAAGATAAAGAGGGTTAATTAACTTAAATATGTTAAAATAATGATTTGAAGCATTTAGATATCGATTGCTAAATGAGTATATACAGGAAATTCGACTTTATACCTAAATATAAGATTACGGAATTCTTCAAATGCACTGCCGTTATACCGTTATGGCTTTATGTAAACTTCAGTAAGATTAAAAAGGTTAATTAACTTAAATATGTTAAACTAATGATTTGAGGCATTTCGATATCGATTGCTAAATCTCCATATACAAGAAAATCAACTTTATAGCTAAATATTAGATTACGGAATTCTTCTAAATGCACTGCCGTTATGTAGTTATGGCTTTATGTTAACGTCAGTGCGTTAAAGTAGGTTTGTTAACTAAAATATGTTAAACTAATGATTTGAAGCATTTCGATATCGATTGCTAAATGAGTATATACAAGAAAATCGACTTTATACCTAAATATAAGATTACGTAATTCTTCTAAATGCTTTGCCGTTATGCCGTTATGGCGTTTGTAGACTTCAGTAAGATAAAGAGGGTTAATTAACTTAAATATGTTAAAATAATGATTTGAGGCATTTTGATATCGATTGCTAAATGTGTATATACAAGAAAATCGACTTAATATCTAAATATAAGATTACGGAATTCTTCCAAATGTACTGTCGTTATGCCGCCAATGGCTTTATGCCAACTTCAGTTCGTTAAAGAAGGTTTATTAACTTAAATATGTTAAACTAATGAGTTGAAGCATCTCGATATCGATTGCTTAATGTGTATATACAAAAAAATCGACTTTATACCTAACTATAAGATTACGGAATTCTCCTAATGCACTGCCGCTATGCCGCCTTGGCTTTGTGTTAACTTCAGTGCGTTAAAGTAGGTTTGTTAACTTAAATATGTCATACTAAGGATTTGAAGCATTTCGATATCGATTGCTAAATGAGTATATATAAGAAAATCGACTTTATACCTAAATATAAGATTACGTAATTCTTCTACATGCATTGCCGTTATGCCGTCATGGCTTTATATCAACTTCAATATCTTAATGAAGGTTAATTAACTTAAATATGTTAAACTAATGATTTGAAGCATTTCGATATCGCTTGCTAAATGTGTATATACAAGAAAATCGACTATATACCTAAATATAAGATAACGGAATTCTTCTACATGCACTGCCGTTATGCCGCCATGGCTTTATGTCAACTTCAGTTCGTTAAAGAAGGTCTATTAACTTAAATATGTTAAGCTAATGAGTTGAAGCATTTCGATATCGCTTGCTAAATGTGTATATAAAACAAAATCAACTTTATACCTCAATATAAGATAACGGAATTCTTTTAAATGCACTGCCGTTATGCCGCTAAGGCTTTATGTAGACTTCAGTAAGAGAGAGAGGGTTAGTTAACTTAAATATGTTAAGCTAATGATTTGAAGCATTTCGATATCGATTGCTAAATGTGTATATACAAGAAAATCGACTTTATACCTAAATATAAGATAACGGAATTCTTCAGTTCGTTAAAGAAGGTTAAATAACTTAAATATGTTAAACTAATGAGTTGAAGCATCTCGATATCGATTGCTAAATGTGTATGTACAACAACATCGACTTTATACCTAAATATAAGATTACGAAATTCTTCCAAATGCACTGCTTTTATACCGTTATGGCTTTATGTAAACTTCAGTAAGATAAAGAAGGTTAATTAACTTAAATATGTTAAACTAATGACTTGAAGAATTTCGTTATCGATTACTAAATACGTATATACAACAAAATCGACTTTATAACTAAATATAAGATTACGGAACTCTTCCAAATGCATTGCCCTTATGCCATTAAGGCTTTTGTAGACTTCAGTAAGACAAAGAGGATTAATTAACTTAAATATAATAAACTTTTGATTTGAGGCATTTCGATATCGATTGCTTAATGTGTATATACAAGAAAATCGACTTTATACCTAAATATAGGATAACGGAATTCTTCTAAATGCACTGCCGTTATACCGTTAAGGCTTTATGTAGACTTCAGTAAGCTAAAAAATATTTATTAACTTAATATGTTAAACTAATGAGTTGAGGCATCTCGATATCGATTGCTAAATGTGTATATACAACAAAATCGGCTTTATACCTAAATACAAGATTACGGAATTCTTCCAAATGCACTGCCGTTATACCGTTATGGCTTTATATAAACTTCAGTAATATAAAGAAGTTTAATTAACTTACATATGTTAAACTAATGATTTGAAGCATTTCGTTATCGATTGCTAAATGTGTATATAAAAGAAAATCGACTTTATACCTAAGTAAAAGATTACGGAATTCTTCTAAATGCACTGCCGTTAGGCCGTTAAGGCTTTATGTAGACTTCAGTAAGATAGAGGGGTTAATTAACTTAAATATGTTAAACTAATGAGTTGAAGCATCTCGATATCGATTTCTAAATGTGTATGTACAACAACATCGACTTTATACCTAAATAGAAAATTACGGAATTCTTCTGAATGCACTGCAGTTATACCGTTAAGGCTTTATGTAGACTTCAGTGCGTTAAAGAACGTTTATTAACTTAAATATGTTAAACTAATGATTTGAAGCATTTCGGCATCGATAGCTAAATGTGTATATAAAAGAAAATCGACTTTATACCTAAATATAAGATTACGGAAATCTTCCAAATGCAGTGAAGTTATACCGTTAAGGCTTTATGTAGACTTCAGTGCGTTAAAGAGGGGTTTTTAACTTAAATATGATAAACTAATGAGCTGAAGCTTTTCTGTATCGATTGCTAAATGTGTATATACAAGAAAACCGATTTTAAACCTAAATATAAAATTATAACTTTACGGAACTCTTCTAAATGCACTGCCGTTATACCGTTAAAGCTTTATGTAGACTTCAGTAAGCTAAAAAGTGATTATTAACTTAATATGTTAAACTAATGATTTGAAGCATTTCGGCATCGATAGCTAAATGTGTATATACAAGAAAATCGACTTTATACCTAAATATGAGATTACGGAATTCTTTTACATGCAGTGAAGTTATACTGTTAAGGCTTTATGTAGACTTCAGTGCGTTAAAGAAGGTTTACTAACTTAAATGTGATAAACTAATGAGCTGAAGCTTTTCTATATCGATTGCTAAATGTGTATATACAAGAAAACCGATTTTATACCTAAATAAAAGATTACGGAATTCTTCTAAATGCACTGCCGTTATGCCGCCATGGTTTGTATCAACTTCAATACGTTAAAGAAGGTTAATTCTTTTAAATATGTTAAACTAATGGTTTGAAGCATTTCGATATCGACTGCTTAATGTGTAAATACAAAAAAATCGACTTTACAACTAAATATAAAATTATAACATTACGGAGTTCTTCTAAATGCACTGCCGTTATGCCGTTAAGGCTTTATGTAGACCTTATTAAGCTTAAAAATGTTTATTTACTTAATATGTTAAACTAATGATTTGCAGCATTTCGATATCGATTGCTAAATGTCCATATACAAAAAAATCGAATTTATACCTAAATATAAGCCGTTATGCCGCCATGGCTTTGTGTTTACTTCAGTGCGTTAAAGAAGCTTTATTAACTTAAATATGTTAAACTAATGATTTAGAGATTTTCGAAATCGATTGCTAAATGCATATGTACAACAAAATCGACTTTATACCTAAATATAAGATTACGGAATTCACCTACATGCATTGCCGTTATGCCGTTTGCAGACTTCAGTAAGATAAAGGGGTTAATTAACTTAAATATGTTAAACTAATGATTTGAGGCATTTCGATATCGATTGCTAAATGTGTACATACAACAAAATCGAATTTATACCTAAATATAAGCTTACGGAATTCTTCTAAATGCACTGCCGTTATGCCACCATGGCCTTATGTTAACTTCAGTGCGTTAAAGAAGCTTTATTAACTTAAATATGTTAAACTAATGATTTAGAGATTTTCGAAATCGATTGCTAAATGCATATGTACAACAAAATCGACTTTATACCTAAATATAAGATTACGGAATTCTTCAAATGCACTGCCGTTATACCGTTATGGCTTTATATCAACTTCAGTTAGTTAAAGAAGGTTTATTAACTTAAATATGTTAAACTAATGATTTGAAGCATTTCGATATCGATTGCTAAATGAGTATATACTAGAAAATCGACTTTATACCTAAATATAAGTTTACGGAATTCTTCAAATGCACTGCCGTTATACCGTTATGGCTTTGCGCAAACTTCAGTAAGATAAAGAAGGTTAATTAACTTAAATATGTTAAACTAATGATTTGAGGCATTTCGATATCGATTGCTAAATATGTATATACAAGAAATTCGACTTTATAGCTAAATGTAAGCTTACGGAATTCTTCTAAATGCACTGCCGTTATGTAGTTATGGCTTTATGTTAACTTCAGTGCGTTAAAGTAGGTTCATTAACTTAAATATGTCATACTAAGGATTTGAGGCATTTCGATATTGATTGCTAAATGTGTATATACCAGAAAATCGACTTAATATCTAAAATATAAGATTATGGAATTCTTCTAAATGCTACTGCCGTTATGTCGCCATGGCTTTATATCACCTTCAATACGTTAAAGAAGCTTTATTAACTTAAATATGTTAAACTAATGATTTGAAGCATTTCGATATCGATTGCTAAATGCATATATACAACAAAATCGACTTTATACCTAAATATAAGATTACGAAGTTCTTCAAATGCACTGCCGTTATACCGTTATGGCTTTATATGAACTTCAGTTAGTTAAAGAAGGTTTATTAACTTAAATATGTTAAACCAGTTATTTGAAGCATTTCGATTTCGATTGCTCAATGCATATTATAAAAAATCGACTTTATACCTAAATATAAGATTACGGATTTCTTCTGCATGCACTGCCGTTATGCCGCCATGGCTACATGCAAACTTCAGATCGTTAAAGAAGGTTTATTAACTTAAATATGTTAAACTAATGATTTGAAGCATTTTGATATCGACTGCTAAATGTGTATATACAAGACAATCGACTTTATACCTAAATATAAGATTACGGAATTATTCTAAATGCACTGCCGTTTTGCCACCATGGCTTTATGTTAACTTCAGTGCGTTAAAGAAGCTTTATTAAATTATATATGTTAAACTAATGATTTGAAGATTTTCGAAATCGATTGCTAAATGCATATATACAACAAAATCGACTTTATACCCAAATATAAGATTACGAAGTTCTTCAAATGCACTGCCGTTATACCGTTATGGCTTTATATCAACTTCAGTTAGTTAAAGAAGGTTTATTAACTTAAATATGTTAAACCATGATTTGAAGCATTTCGATTTCGATTGCTAAATGATATATAAAAGAAAATCGACTTTATACCTAAATATAAGTTTACGGAATTTTTCCCAAATACTGTCGTTATGCCGCCATGGTTTGTATCAACTTCAATACTTTAAAAAGAAGGTTAATTTTTTTAAATATGTTAAACAATGGTTTGAAGCATTTGATATCGATCTTAATGTGTAAATAAAAAAAATCGACTTTACAACTAAATATAAAATTATAACATTACGGAGTTCTTCTAAATGCACTGCCGTTATGCCGTTAAGGCTTTATGTAGACCTTATTAAGCTTAAAAATGTTTATTTACTTAATATGTTAAACTAATGATTTGCAGCATTTCGATATCGATTGCTAAATGTCCATATACAAAAAAATCGAATTTATACCTAAATATAAGCCGTTATGCCGCCATGGCTTTGTGTTTACTTCAGTGCGTTAAAGAAGCTTTATTAACTTAAATATGTTAAACTAATGATTTAGAGATTTTCGAAATCGATTGCTAAATGCATATGTACAACAAAATCGACTTTATACCTAAATATAAGATTACGGAATTCACCTACATGCATTGCCGTTATGCCGTTTGCAGACTTCAGTAAGATAAAGGGGTTAATTAACTTAAATATGTTAAACTAATGATTTGAGGCATTTCGATATCGATTGCTAAATGTGTACATACAACAAAATCGAATTTATACCTAAATATAAGCTTACGGAATTCTTCTAAATGCACTGCCGTTATGCCACCATGGCCTTATGTTAACTTCAGTGCGTTAAAGAAGCTTTATTAACTTAAATATGTTAAACTAATGATTTAGAGATTTTCGAAATCGATTGCTAAATGCATATGTACAACAAAATCGACTTTATACCTAAATATAAGATTACGGAATTCTTCAAATGCACTGCCGTTATACCGTTATGGCTTTATATCAACTTCAGTTAGTTAAAGAAGGTTTATTAACTTAAATATGTTAAACTAATGATTTGAAGCATTTCGATATCGATTGCTAAATGAGTATATACTAGAAAATCGACTTTATACCTAAATATAAGTTTACGGAATTCTTCAAATGCACTGCCGTTATACCGTTATGGCTTTGCGCAAACTTCAGTAAGATAAAGAAGGTTAATTAACTTAAATATGTTAAACTAATGATTTGAGGCATTTCGATATCGATTGCTAAATATGTATGTACAAGAAATTCGACTTTATAGCTAAATGTAAGCTTACGGAATTCTTCTAAATGCACTGCCGTTATGTAGTTATGGCTTTATGTTAACTTCAGTGCGTTAAAGTAGGTTCATTAACTTAAATATGTCATACTAAGGATTTGAGGCATTTCGATATTGATTGCTAAATGTGTATATACCAGAAAATCGACTTAATATCTAAGTATAAGATTATGGAATTCTTCCAAATGTACTGTCGTTATGTCGCCATGGCTTTATATCACCTTCAATACGTTAAAGAAGCTTTATTAACTTAAATATGTTAAACTAATGATTTGAAGCATTTCGATATCGCTTGCTAAATGCATATATACAACAAAATCGACTTTATACCTAAATATAAGATTACGAAGTTCTTCAAATGCACTGCCGTTATACCGTTATGGCTTTATATGAACTTCAGTTAGTTAAAGAAGGTTTATTAACTTAAATATGTTAAACCAGTTATTTGAAGCATTTCGATTTCGATTGCTCAATGCATATATATAAGAAAATCGACTTTATACCTAAATATAAGATTACGGATTTCTTCTGCATGCACTGCCGTTATGCCGCCATGGCTACATGCAAACTTCAGATCGTTAAAGAAGGTTTATTAACTTAAATATGTTAAACTAATGATTTGAAGCATTTTGATATCGACTGCTAAATGTGTATATACAAGACAATCGACTTTATACCTAAATATAAGATTACGGAATTATTCTAAATGCACTGCCGTTTTGCCACCATGGCTTTATGTTAACTTCAGTGCGTTAAAGAAGCTTTATTAAATTATATATGTTAAACTAATGATTTGAAGATTTTCGAAATCGATTGCTAAATGCATATATACAACAAAATCGACTTTATACCCAAATATAAGATTACGAAGTTCTTCAAATGCACTGCCGTTATACCGTTATGGCTTTATATCAACTTCAGTTAGTTAAAGAAGGTTTATTAACTTAAATATGTTAAACCAGTTATTTGAAGCATTTCGATTTCGATTGCTCAATGCATATATATAAGAAAATCGACTTTATACCTAAATATAAGTTCACGGAATTCTTCCAAATATTCTGTCGTTATGCCACCATGGCTTTATATCAACTCCAATACGTTAAAAAAGGTTAATTAACTTAAATATGTTAAAACAATGATTTGAAGCATTTAGATATCGATATCTAAATGTGTATATAAAAGAAAATCGACTTTATACCTAAATATAAGATTACGTAATTCTTCTAAATGCTTTGCCGTTATGCCGTTAAGGTATTTGTAGACTTTAGTAAGATAAAGAGGGTTAATTAACTTAAATATGTTAAAATAATGATTTGAAGCATTTAGATATCGATTGCTAAATGAGTATATACAGGAAATTCGACTTTATACCTAAATATAAGATTACGGAATTCTTCTAAATGCACTGCCGTTATGTAGTTATGGCTTTATGTTAACGTCAATACGTTAAAAAAGGTTAATTAACTTAAATATGTTAAAATAATGATTTGAAGCATTTAGATATCGATATCTAAATGTGTATATAAAAGAAAATCGACTTTATACCTAAATATAAGATTACGTAATTCTTCTAAATGCTTTGCCGTTATGCCGTTAAGGTATTTGTAGACTTTAGTAAGATAAAGAGGGTTTATTAACTTAAATATGTTAAACTAATGATTTGAGGCATTTCGATATCGATTGCTAAATGTGTATATA
>CM050324.1:17143861-17164249 GCA_027475135.1 Bactrocera correcta
TGCGTTAAAGAACGTTTATTAACTTAAATATGTTAAACTAATCATTTGAAGCATTTCGATATCGATTGCTAAATGTGTATATACAAGAAAATCGACTTTATACCTAAACAGAAGATTACGGAATTCTTCTAAATGCACTGCCGTTATGCCGCCATGGCTTTATATCAACTTCAATACGTTAAAGAAGGTTAATTAACTTAAATATGTTAAACTAATGATTTGAAGCATTTCGATATCGATTGGTAAATGTGTATATACGCGAAAATCGACTTTATACCTAAATATAAGATTCAGTAAGATAAAGAGGGTTAATTAACTTAAATATGTTAAACTAATGAGTTGAAGCATCTCGATATCGATTGCTAAATGTGTGTATACAACAAAATCGACTTTATACCTTAATATAAGATTACGGAATTCTTCCAAATGCATTGCCGTTATACCGTTATGGCTTTATGTAAACTTCAGTTCGTTAAAGAAGGTTTATTAACTTAAGTATATTAAACTAATGATTTGAAGCATTTCGATATCGATTGCTATATGTGTATATACAAGAAAATCGACTTTATACCTAAATATAAGATAACGGAATTCTTCTACATGCACTGCCGTAATGCCGCCGTGGCTATATGCCAACTTCAGATCGTTAAAGAAGGTTTATTAACTTAAATATGTAAAGCTTATGAGTTGAAGAATCTCGGTATCGATTGCTAAATGTGTATATACAACAAAATCGATTTTATACCTAAATATAAGATAACGGAATTCTTCTATATGCGCTGCCGTTATGCCGCCATGGCTTTATGCCAACTTCAGTTCGTTAAAGAAGGTTTATTAACTGAAAAATGTTAAACTAATGAGTCGAAGCATCTCGATATCGATTGCTAAATTTGTATATACAACAAAATCGACTTTATACCTAAATATTAGATTACGGAATTCTTCCAAATGCACTGCCGTTATACCGTTATGGCTTTATGTAAACTTCAGTAGGATAAAGAAGGTAAATTAACTTAAATATGTTAAACTAATGATTTGAAGCATTTCGATATCGCTTGCTTAATGTGTATTTACAAGAAAATCGACTTTATACCTAAATATAAGATAACGGAATTCCTATACATGCACTGCCGTTATGCCGCCATGGCTTTATGCCAACTTCAGTTCGTTAAAGAAGGTTTATTAACTTAAATATGTTAAACTAATGAGTTGAAGCATTTCGATATCGCTTGCTAAATGTGCATATACATAAAAATCGACTTTATACCTAAATATAAGATAACGGAATTCTTCTGAATGCACTGCAGTTATGCCGTTAAGGCTTTCTGTAGACTTCAGTGCGTTAAAGAACAATTATTAACTTAAATATGTAAAACTAATGATTTGAAGCATTTCGATATCGATTCCTAAATATGTAAATACAAGAAAGTCGACTTTATACCTAAATAGAAGTTTACGGAATGCTTCTGAATGCACTGCAGTTATACCGTTAAGGCTTTATGTAGACTTCAGTGCGTTAAAGAACGTTTATTAACTTAAATATGTTAAACTAATATTTTGAAGCATTTCGATATCGATTGCTAAATGTTTATATACAAGAAAATCGACTTTATACCTAAATATAAGATAACGGAATTCTTCTACATGCACTGCCGTTATGCCGCCATGGCTTTATGCCAAATTCAGTTCGTTAAAGAAGGTTTATTAACTTAAATATGTTAATCTAATGATTTGAAGCATTTCGATATCGATTCTTTAATATGTAAATACAAGAAAATCGACTTTATACCTTAATAGAAATTACGGAATTCTTCTGAATGCACTGCAGTTATGCCGTTAAGGCTTTATGTAGACTTCAGTGCGTTAAAGAACGTTTATTAACTTAAATATGTTAAACTAATGATTTGAAGCATTTCGATATCGATTGCTTAATATGTAAATACAAGAAAATCGGCTTTATACCTAAATAGAAGTTTACGGAATTTTTCTGAATGCACTGCAGTTATACCGTTAAGGCTTTATGTAGACTTCAGTTCGTTAAAGAACGTTTATTAACTTAAATATGTTAAACTAATATTTTGAAGCATTTCGATATCGATTGCTAAATGTGTATATAAAAGAAAATCGACTTTATACCTAAATATAAGATAACGGAATTCTTCCCAATGCACTGCCGTTATACCGTTGTGGCTTTATGTAAACTTCAGTAAGGTAAAGAAGGACAATAAACTTAAATATGTTAAACTAATGATTTGAGGCATTTCGATATCGATTGCTTAATATGTAAATACAAGAAAGTCGACTTTATACCTAAATAGAAGTTTGCGGAATTCTTCTGAATGCACTGCAGTTATACCGTTAAGGCTTTATGTAGACTTCAGTGCGTTAAAGAACGTTTATTAACTTAAATATGTTAAACTAATATTTTGAAGCATTTCGATATCGCTTGCTAAATGTGTATATATAAGAAAATCGAATTTATACCTAAATATAAGATAACGGAATTCTTCTAAATGAACTGCTCGCTTGCTAAATGTGTTTATACAAGAAAATCGAATTTATACTTAATGTGAGATAACGGAATTCTTCTAAATGCACTGCCGTTATACCGTTAAGTCTTTATGTAGACTGCAGTAAGCTAAAAAATGTTTATTAACTTAATGTGTTAAACTAATGAGTTGAAGCATATCGATATCGATTGCTAAATGTGTATATACACCAAAATCGGCTTTATACCTAAATATAAGATTACGGAATTCTTCCAAATGCACTGCTGTTATACCGTCATGGCTTCATGTAAACTTCAGTAAGATAAAGAAGGTTAATTAACTTAAATATGTTAAACTAATGATTTGAAGCATTTCGTTATCGATTGCTAAATGTGTATATAAAAGAAAATCAACTTTTAACCTAAATATAAGATTACGGAATTCTTCTGAATGCACTGCCGTTATGCTGCCATGGCTTTATATCAACTTCAATACGTTAAAGATGGTTAATTAACTTAAATATATTAAACTAATGATTTGAAGCAATTCGATATCGCTTGCTTAATGTGTATATACAAGAAAATCGAATTTTTACCTAAATATAAGATAACGGAATTCTTCTAAATGCACTGCGGTTATGTCGTTAAGGCTTTATGTAGACTTCTGTAAGAGAGAGAGGGTTAATTAACTTAAATATGTTAATCTAATGATTTGAAGCATTTCGATATCGATTCCTAAATATGTAGATACAAGAAAATCGACTTTATACCTAAATATAAGATTACGGAATTCTTCCAAATGCACTGCTGTTATACCGTCATGGCTTCATGTAAACTTCAGTGCGTTAAAGAACGTTTATTAACTTAAATATGTTAAACTAATCATTTGAAGCATTTCGATATCGATTGCTAAATGTGTATATACAAGAAAATCGACTTTATACCTAAACAGAAGATTACGGAATTCTTCTAAATGCACTGCCGTTATGCCGCCATGGCTTTATATCAACTTCAATACGTTAAAGAAGGTTAATTAACTTAAATATGTTAAACTAATGATTTGAAGCATTTCGATATCGATTGGTAAATGTGTATATACGCGAAAATCGACTTTATACCTAAATATAAGATTACGGAATTCTTCTAAATGCACTGCCGTTATGCCGCCATGGCTTTATATCAACTTCAATACGTTAAAGAAGGTTAATTAACTTAAATAAATATTAAACTAATGATATGAAGCATTTCGATATCGCTTGCTAAATGTGTATATACAAGAAAATCGACTTTATACCTAAATATAAGATAACGGAATTCTTCTACATGCACTGCCGTTATACCGTTAAGGCTTTATGTAGACTTCAGTAAGATAAAGAGGGTTAATTAACTTAAATATGTTAAACTAATGAGTGAAGCATCTCGATATCGATTGCTAAATGTGTGTATACAGCAAAACCGACTTTATACCTAAATATAAGATTACGGAATTCTTCCAAATGCATTGCCGTTATACCGTTATGGCTTTATGTAAACTTCAGTTCGTTAAAGAAGTTTTATTAACTTAAGTATATTAAACTAATGATTTGAAGCATTTCGATATCGATTGCTATATGTGTATATACAAGAAAATCGACTTTATACCTAAATATAAGATAACGGAATTCTTCTACATGCACTGTCGTAATGCCGCCGTGGCTATATGCCAACTTCAGATCGTTAAAGAAGGTTTATTAACTTAAATATGTAAAGCTTATGAGTTGAAGAATCTCGGTATCGATTGCTAAATGTGTATATACAACAAAATCGATTTTATACCTAAATATAAGATAACGGAATTCTTCTATATGCGCTGCCGTTATGCCGCCATGGCTTTATGCCAACTTCAGTTCGTTAAAGAAGGTTTATTAACTGAAAAATGTTAAACTAATGAGTCGAAGCATCTCGATATCGATTGCTAAATTTGTATATACAACAAAATCGACTTTATACCTAAATATTAGATTACGGAATTCTTCCAAATGCACTGCCGTTATACCGTTATGGCTTTATGTAAACTTCAGTAGGATAAAGAAGGTAAATTAACTTAAATATGTTAAACTAATGATTTGAAGCATTTCGATATCGCTTGCTTAATGTGTATTTACAAGAAAATCGACTTTATACCTAAATATAAGATAACGGAATTCCTATACAAGCACTGCCGTTATGCCGCCATGGCTTTATGCCAACTTCAGTTCGTTAAAGTAGGTTTATTAACTTAAATATGTTAAACTAATGAGTTGAAGCATTTCGATATCGCTTGCTAAATGTGCATATACATTAAAATCGACTTTATACCTAAATATAAGATAACGGAATTCTTCTGAATGCACTGCAGTTATGCCGTTAAGGCTTTCTGTAGACTTCAGTGCGTTAAAGAACAATTATTAACTTAAATATGTAAAACTAATGATTTGAAGCATTTCGATATCGATTCCTAAATATGTAAATACAAGAAAGTCGACTTTATACCTAAATAGAAGTTTACGGAATTCTTCTGAATGCACTGCAGTTATACCGTTAAGGCTTTATGTAGACTTCAGTGCGTTAAAGAACGTTTATTAACTTAAATATGTTAAACTAATATTTTGAAGCATTTCGATATCGATTGCTAAATGTTTATATACAAGAAAATCGACTTTATACCTAAATATAAGATAACGGAATTCTTCTACATGCACTGCCGTTATGCCGCCATGGCTTTATGCCAAATTCAGTTCGTTAAAGAAGGTTTATTAACTTAAATATGTTAATCTAATGATTTGAAGCATTTCGATATCGATTCCTAAATATGTAAATACAAGAAAATCGACTTTATACCTTAATAGAAATTACGGAATTCTTCTGAATGCACTGCAGTTATGCCGTTAAGGCTTTATGTAGACTTCAGTGCGTAAAAAAACGTTTATTAACTTAAATATGTTAAACTAATGATTTGAAGCATTTCGATATCGATTGCTTAATATGTAAATACAAGAAAATCGACTTTATACCTAAATAGAAGTTTACGGAATTCTTCTGAATGCACTGCAGTTATACCGTTAAGGCTTTATGAAGACTTCAGTGCGTTAAAGAACGTTTATTAACTTAAATATGTTAAACTAATATTTTGAAGCATTTCGATATCGATTGCTAAATGTGTATATACAAGAAAATCGACTTTATACCTAAATATAAGATAACGGAATTCTTCTACATGCACTGCCGTTATGCCGCCATGGCTTTATGTCAACTTCAGTTCGTTAAAGAAGGTTTATTAACTTAAATATGTTAATCTAATGATTTGAAGCATTTCGATATCGATTCCTAAATATGTAAATACAAGAAAATCGACTTTATACCTATATAGAAAATTACGGAATTCTTCTGAATGCACTGCAGTTATACCGTTAAGGCTTTATGTAGACTTCAGTGCGTTAAAGAACGTTTATTAACTTAAATATGTTAAACTAATATTTTGAAGCATTTCGATATCGATTGCTAAATGTGTATATACAAGAAAATCGACTTTATACCTAAATATAAGATAACGGAATTCTTCTACATATACTGCCGTTATGCCGCCATGGCTTTATGCCAACTTCAGTTCGTTAAAGAAGGTTTATTAACTTAAATATGTTAATCTAATGATTTGAAGCATTTCGATATCGATTCTTAAATATGTAAATACAAGAAAATCGACTTTATACCTAAATAGAAAATTACGGAATTCTTCTGAATGCCTGCAGTTATGCCGTTAAGGCTTTATGTAGACTTCAGTGCGTTAAAGAACGTTTATTCACCTTCATTACGTTAAAGAAGGTTAATTTTCCAAAATATGTTAAACTAATGGTTTGAAGCATTTCGATATCGATTGCTAAATGTGCATATACAAGAAAATCGACTTTATACCTAAATATAAAATTATAACATTACGGAATTCTTCTAAATGCACTGCCGTTATACCGTTAAGGCTTTATGTAGACTTCAGTAAGCTAAAAAATGTTTATTAACTTAATATGTTAAACAAATGATTTAAAGCATTTCGATATCGATTGAAAAATGTGTATATACAAGAAAATCGACTTTATGCCTAATATAAGATTACGGAATTCTTCTACATCCACTGCAGTTATGCCGTTATGGCTTTGTGTAAACTTCAGTAAGATAAAGAAGGTTAATTAACGTTAATATGTTAAACTAATGACTTGAAGCATTCCGTTATCGATTGCTAAATGTGTATATACAAAAAAATCGACTTTATATCTAAATATAAGATAACGGAATTCTTCTAAATGCACTGCCGTTATACCGTTAAGGCTTTATGTATACTTCAGTAAGCTAAAAAATGTTTATTAACTTAATATGTTAAACTAATGATTTGAAGCATTTCGATGTCGATATCTAAATGTGTATATAAAAGAAAATCGACTTTATACCTAAATATAAGATAACGGAATTTTTCTACATGCACTGCCGTAATGCCGCCGTGGCTATATGCCAACTTCAGATCGTTAAAGAAGGTTAATTAACTAAAGTATGTTAAGCTAATGAGTTGAAGCATCTCGATATCGATTGCTAAATGTGTATATACAACACAATCGCTTTTATACCTAAATATAAAATAACGGAATTCTCCTACATGCACTGCCGTTATGCCGCCAATGGCTTTATGCCAACTTCAGTTCGTTAAAGAAGGTTTATTAACTTAAATATGTTAAACTAATGAGTTGAAGCATCTCGATATCGAGTGCTAAATGTGTATATACAAAAAAATCGACTTTATACCTAAATATAAGATTACGGAATTCTCCTTATGCACTGCCGTTATGCCGCCATGGCTTAATATCAACTTCAATACGTTAAAGAAGGTAAATTAACTTAAATATGTTAAACTTATGATTTGAAGCATTTCGATATCGCTTGCTAAATGTGTATATACGAGAAAATCGACTTTATACCTAAACATAAGATAACGGAATTCTTCTACATGCACTGCCGTTATGCCGCCATGGCTTTATATCAACTTCAATATCTTAATGAAGGTTAATTAACTTAAATATGTTAAACTAATGATTTGAAGCATTTCGATATCGCTTGCTAAATGTGTATATACAAGAAAATCGACTATATACCTAAATATAAGATAACGGAATTGTTCTACATGCACTGCCGTTATGCCGCCATGGCTTTATGCCAACTTCAGTTCGTTAAAGAAGGTTTATTAACTTAAATATGTTAAACTAATGAGTTGAAGCATTTCGATATCGCTTGCTAAATGTGTATATAAAACAAAATCAACTTTATACCTCAATATAAGATAACGGAATTCTTTTAAATGCACTGCCGTTATGCCGCTAAGGCTTTATGTAGACTTCAGTAAGATAGAGAGGGTTAATTAACTTAAATATGTTAAGCTAATGATTTGAAGCATTTCGATATCGATTGCTAAATGTGTATATACAAGAAAATCGACTTTATACCTAAATATAAGATAACGGAATTCTTCTACATGCACTGCCGTTATGCCGCCATGGCTTTATGCCGACTTCAGTTCGTTAAAGAAGGTTAAATAACTTAAATATGTTAAACTAATGAGTTGAAGCATCTCGATATCGATTGCCAAATGTGTATGTACAACAAAATCGACTTTATACCTAAATATAAGATTACGAAATTCTTCCAAATGCACTGCTTTTATACCGTTATGGCTTTATGTAAACTTCAGTAAGATAAAGAAGGTTAATTAACTTAAATATGTTAAACTAATGACTTGAAGCATTTCGTTATCGATTACTAAATACGTATGTACAACAAAATCGACTTTATAACTAAATATAAGATTACGGAACTCTTCCAAATGCATTGCCGTTATGCCATTAAGGCTTTTGTAGACTTCACTAAGACAAAGAGGATTAATTAACTTAAATATGTTAAACTTTTGATTTGAAGCATTTCGATATCGATTGCTTAATGTTTATGTACAAGAAAATCGACTTTATACCTAAATATAAGATTACGGAATTCTTCCAAATGTACTGTCGTTATGCCACCATGGCTTTGTATCACCTTCAATACGTTAAAGAAGGTTAATTATTCGAAATATGTTAAACTAATGATTTGAAGCATTTCGATATCGATTGCTAAATGTGAAAATACAAGAAAATCGACTTTATACCTAAATATAAAATTATAACATTACGGAATTCTTCTAAATGCACTGCCGCTATACCGTAAGGCTTTCTGTAGACTTCAGTAAGCTAAAAATTGTTTATTAACTTAATATGTTAAACGAATGATTTGAAGCATTTCGATATCGATTGAAAAATTTGTATATACAAGAAAATCGACTTTATGCCTAATATAAGATTACGGAATTCTTCTACATCCACCACCGTTATGCCAGCTTCAAATCGCTAAAGAAGGTTTATTAACTTAAATATGTTAAACTAATAAATTGAAACATTTCGATGTCGACTGCTAAATGCGTATATAGAACAAAATCGACTTAATACTTAAATATAAGATTACGGAACTCTTCCAAATGCTTTGCCGTTATGCCGTTAAGGCTTTTGTAGACTTCAGTAAGATATAGAGGATTAATTTACTTAAATATGTTAAACTAATGATTTGAGGCATTTCAATATCGACTGCTAAATGTGTAAATACAAGAAAATCGACTATATACTTAAATATAAGATTACGGAATTCTTCTACATGCTCTGTCGTTATGCCGCCATGGCTTTATATCACCTTCATTACGTTAAAGAAAGTTAATTAACTTAAATATGTTAAACTAATGATTGGAAGCATTTCGATATCGATTTCTAGATGTGTAAATACAAGAAAATCGACTTTATACCTAAATATGAGATTACGTAATTCTTCTAAATGCACTGCCGTTATGCCGTCAAGGTTTTTGTAGACTTCAGTAAGATAGAGAGGGTTAATTAACTTAAATATGTTAAACTAATGAGTTGAAGCGTGTCGATATCGATTGCTAAATGTGTATATACAACAAAATCGACTTTATACCTAAATATAAGATTACGGAATTCTTCCAAATGCACTGCCGTTATACCGTTATAGCTTAATGTAAACTTCAGTAAGATAAAGAAGTTTAATTAACGTAAATATGTTAAACTAATGACTTGAAGCATTTCGTTATCGATTGCTAAATGTGTATATACAAGAAAATCGACTTTATATCTAAATATAAGATAACGGAATTCTTCCAAATGCACTGCCGTTATACCGTTAAGGCTTTATATAGACTTCAGTAAGCTTAAAAATGTTTACTAATTCAATATGTTAAGCTAATGAAAGGAAGCATCTCGATATCGATTGCTAAATGTGTATATACAAGAAAATCAAATTTATACCTAAATATAAGATAACGGAATTCTTCTAAATGCGCTGCCGTTATACCGTTAAGGCTTAATGTAAACTTCAGTAAGCTAAAAAATGTTTATTCATTTAATATGTTAATCTAATGATTTGAAGCATTTCGATATCGATATCTAAATGTGTATATAACAGAAAATCGACTTTATACCTAAATAAAAGATTACGGAATTCTTCTACATGCACTGCCGTAATGCCGCCTTGGTTATATGCCAAATTCAGATCGTTAAAGAAGGTTAATTAACTTAAATATGTTAAACTAATGACTTGAAGCATTTCGTTATGGATTGCTAAATGTGTATATACAAGAAAATCGAATTTATACCTAAATATAGGATAACGGAATTCTTCTAAATGCACTGCCGTTATACCGCTAAGGCTTTATGTAGACTTCAGTAAGCTAAAAAATATTTATTAACTTAATATGTTAAACTAATGAGTTGAAGCATCTCGATATCGATTGCTAAATGTGTATATACAACAAAATCGGCTTTATACCTAAATACAAGATTACGGAATTCTTCCAAATGCACTGCCGTTATACCGCTATGGCTTTATGTAAACTTAAGTAAGATAAAGAAGGTAAATTAACCTAAATATGCTAAACCTGTTATTTGAAGCATTTCGATATCGGTTGCTAAATGTGTATATACAACAAAATCGACTTTATACCTAAATATAAGATTACGGAATTCTTCTAAATGCACTGCCGTTATGCCGCCAAGGTTTGTATCAACTTCAATACGTTAAAGAAGGTTAATTCTTTTAAATATGTTAAACTAATGGTTTGAAGCATTTCGATATCGACTGCTTAATGTGTAAATACAACAAAATCGACTTTACACCTAAATATAAAATTATAACATTACGGAGTTCTTCTAAATGCACTGCCGTTATGCCGTTAAGGCTTTATGTAGACCTTATTAAGCTTAAAAATGTTTACTAACTTAATATGTTAAACTAATGATTTGCAGCATTTCGATATCGATTGCTAAATGTGCATATACAAAAAAATCGAATTTATACCTAAATATAAGCCGTTATGCCGCCATGGCTTTGTGTTAACTTCAGTGCGTTAAAGTAGGTTTGTTAACTTAAATATGTTAAACTAATGATTTGAAGCATTTTGTTGTTATGCCGCCATGGCTTTGTGTTAACTTCAGTGCGGTAAGGTAGGTTTGTTAACTTAAATATGTTAAACTAATGATTTAAAGATTTTCGAAATCGATTGCTAAATGCATATATATAAGAAAATCGACTTTATACCTAAATATAAGATTACGGAATTCACCTACATGCATTGCCGTTATGCCGTTTGCAGACTTCAGTAAGATAAAGGGGTTAATTAACTTAAATATGTTAAACTAATGATTTGAGGCATTTCGATATCGATTGCTAAATGTGTACATACAACAAAATCGACTTTATACCTAAATATAAGCTTACGGAATTCTTCTAAATGCACTGCCGTTATGCCACCATGGCCTTATGTTAACTTCAGTGCGTTAAAGAAGCTTTATTAACTTAAATATGTTAAACTAATGATTTAGAGATTTTCGAAATCGATTGCTAAATGCATATGTACAACAAAATCGACTTTATGCCTAAATATAAGATTACGGAATTCTTCAAATGCACTGCCGTTATACCGTTATGGCTTTATATCAACTTCAGTTAGTTAAAGAAGGTTTATTAACTTAAATATGTTAAACTAATGATTTGAAGCATTTCGATATCGATTGCTAAATGAGTATATACTAGAAAATCGACTTTATACCTAAATATAAGTTTACGGAATTCTTCAAATGCACTGCCGTTATACCGTTATGGCTTTGCGCAAACTTCAGTAAGATAAAGAAGGTTAATTAACTTAAATATGTTAAACTAATGATTTGAGGCATTTCGATATCGATTGCTAAATATGTATATACAAGAAATTCGACTTTATAACTAAATGTAAGATTACGGAATTCTTCTAAATGCACTGCCGTTATGTAGTTATGGCTTTATGTTAACTTCAGTGCGTTAAAGTAGGTTTGTTAACTAAAATATGTTAAACTAATGATTTGAAGCATTTCGATATCGATTGCTAAATGAGTATATACAAGAAAATCGACTTTATACCTAAATATAAGATTACGTAATTCTTCTAAATGCTTTGCCGTTATGCCGTTAAGGCGTTTGTAGACTTCAGTAAGATAAAGAGGGTTAATTAACTTAAATATGTTAAACTAATGATTTGAGGCATTTCGATATCGATTGCTAAATGTGTATATACAAGAAAATCGACTTAATATCTAAATATAAGATTACGGAATTCTTCCAAATGTACTGTCGTTATGTCGCCATGGCTTTATATCACCTTCAATACGTTAAAGAAGCTTTATTAACTTAAATATGTTAAACTAATGATTTGAAGCATTTCGATATCGCTTGCTAAATGCATATATACAACAAAATCGACTTAATACCTAAATATAAGATTACGGATTTCTTCTGCATGCACTGCCGTTATGCCGCCATGGCTACATGCCAACTTCAGATCGTTAAAGAAGGTTTATTAACTTAAATATGTTAAACTAATGATTTGAAGCATTTTGATATCGACTGCTAAATGAGTATATACAAGAAAATCGACTTTATACCTAAATATAAGATTACGGAATTATTCTAAATGCACTGCCGTTTTGCCACCATGGCTTTATGTTAACTTCAGTGCGTTAAAGAAGCTTTATTAAATTATATATGTTAAACTAATGATTTGAAGATTTTCGAAATCGATTGTTAAATGCATATATACAACAAAATCGACTTTATACCTAAATATAAGATTACGGAGTTCTTCAAATGCACTGCCGTTATACCGTTATGGCTTTATATCAACTTCAGTTTGTTAAAGAAGGTTTATTAACTTAAATATGTTAAACCAGTTATTTGAAGCATTTCGATTTCGATTGCTCAATGCATATATATAAGAAAATCGACTTTATACCAAAATATAAGATTACGTAATTCTTCTAAATGCCTTGCCGTTATGCCGTTAAGGTATTTGTAGACTTTAGTAAGATGAAGAGGGTTAATTAACTTAATTATGTTAAAATAATGATTTGAAGCATTTAGATATCGATTGCTAAATGAGTATATACAGGAAATTCGACTTCATACTTAAATATAAGATTACGGAATTCTTCAAATGCACTGCCGTTATACCGTTATGGCTTTATGTAAACTTCAGTAAGATAAAGAAGGTTAATTAACTTAAATATGTTAAACTAATGATTTTAGGCATTTCGATATCGATTGCTAAATCTCTATATACAAGAAAATCGACTTTATAGCTAAATATAAGATTACGGAATTCTTCTAAATGCACTGCCGTTATGTAGTTATGGCTTTATGTTAACGTCAGTGCGTTAAAGTAGGTTTGTTAACTAAAATATGTTAAACTAATGATTTGAAGCATTTCGATATCGATTGCTAAATGAGTATATACAAGAAAATCGACTTTATACCTAAATATGAGATTACGTAATTCTTCTAAATGCTTTGCCGTTATGCCGTTATGGCGTTTGTAGACTTCAGTAAGATAAAGAGGGTTAATTAACTTAAATATGTTAAAATAATGATTTGAGGCATTTCGATATCGATTGCTAAATGTGTATATACAAGAAAACCGACTTAATATCTAAATATAAGATTACGGAATTCTTCCAAATGTACTGTCGTTATGTCGCCATGGCCTTATATCACCTTCAATACGTTAAAGAAGCTTTATTAACTTAAATATGTTAAACTAATGATTTGGGGCATTTCGATATTGATTGCTAAATGTGTATATACAAAAAAATCGACTTTATACCTAAATATATGATAACGGAATTCTTCTACATGCACTGCCGTTATGCCGCCTTGGCTTTGTGTTAACTTCGGTGCGTTAAAGTAGGTTTGTTAACTTAAATATGTCATACTAAGGATTTGAAGCATTTCGATATCGATTGCTAAATGAGTATATATAAGAAAATCGACTTTATACCTAAATATAAGATTACGTAATTCTTCTACATGCATTGCCGTTATGCCGTTAAGGCGTTTGCAGACTTCAGTAAGACAAAGAGGGTTAATTAACTTAAATATGTTAAACTAATGATTTGAGGCATTTTGATATCGATTGCTTATTGTGTATATACAAGAAAATCGACTTTATACCTAAATATAAAATAACGGAATTCTTCTACATGCACTGCCGTTATGCCGCCATGGCTTTATGCCAACTTCAGTCCATTAAAGAAGGTTTATTAACTTAAATATGTTAAACCAGTTATTTGAAGCATTTCGATTTCGATTGCTCAATGCATATATATAAGAAAATCGACTTTATACCTAAATATAAGATCACGGAATTCTTCCAAATATTCTGTCGTTATGCCACCATGGCTTTATATCAACTTCAATAGGCTAAAGAAGGTTAATTAACTTAAATATGTTAAACTAATGATTTGAGGCATTTCGATATCGATTGCTAAATGTTTATATACAACAAAATCGACTTTATACCTAAAGATAAGCTTACGGAATTCTTCTAAATGCACTGCCGTTATGCCGTTATGGCTTTATGTTAACTTCAGTTCGTTAAATAAGGTTTATTAACTTAAATATGTTAAACTAATGATTTGAAGCATTTCGATATCGATTGCAAAATGAGTGTATACTAGAAAATCGACTTTATACCTAAATATAAAATTACGGAATTCTCCCAAATGTACTGTCGTTATGCCGCCATGGCTTTATATCAACTTCAATAGGCTAAAGAAGGTTAATTAACTTAAATATATTAAACTAATGATTTAAGGCATTTCGATATCGATTGCTAAATGTTTATATACAACAAAATCGACTTTATACCTAAAGATAAGCTTACGGAATTCTTCTAAATGCACTGCCGTTATGCCGTTATGGCTTTATGTTAACTTCAGTTCGTTAAATAAGGTTTATTAACTTAGATATGTTAAACTAATATTTGAAGCATTTCGATATCGATTGCTGAATGAGTATATACAAGAAAATCGATTTATACCTAAATATAAGATTACGTTATTCTTCTAAATGCTTTGCTGTTATGCCGTTAAGGCGTTTGTAGACTTCAGAAAGATAAAGAGGATTAATTAACTTAAATATGTTAAACTAATGATTTGAGGCATTTCGATATCGATTGCTAAATGTGTGTATACAAGAAAATCGACTTTATACCTAAATATAAGATTACGTAATTCTTCTAAATGCTTTGCCGTTATGCCGTTAAGGTGTTTGTAGACTTCAGTAAGATAAAGAGGGTTAATTATCTTAGATATGTTAAACTAATATTTGAGGCATTTCGATATCGATTGCTAAATGAGTATATACAAGAAAATCGACTTTATAACTAAATATAAGATTACGTAATTCTTCTAAATGCTTTGCCGTTATGCCGTTAAGGCGTTTCTAGACTTCAGTAAGATAAAGAGGATTAATTAACTTAAATATGTTAAACTAATGATTTGAAGCATTTCGATTTCGATTGCTAAATGTGTGTATACAAGAAAATGGACTTTATACCTAAATACAAGATTACGTAATTCTTCTAAATGCTTTGCCGTTATGCCGTTAAGGCGTTTGTAGACTTCAGTAAGATAAAGAGGGTTAATTAACTTAAATATGTTAAACCAGTTATTTGAAGCATTTCGATATCGTTTGCTTAACGCATATATACAAGAAAATCGACTTTATACCTAAACATATGATTACGGAATTCTTCCAAACGTACTGTCGTTATGCCACCATGGCTTTATATCAACTTCAATACGTTAAAAAGGTTAATTAACTTAAATATGTTAAACTAATGGTTTGATGCATTTAGATATCGATTGCTAAATGTATATATACAAAAAAATCGAATTTATACCTAACTATAAGATTACGGATTTCTTCTACATGCACTGCCGTTATGCCGTTAAGGCGTTTGTAGACTTCAGTAAGATAAAGGGGGTTAATTAACTTAAATATGTTAAACTAATGATTTGAAGCATTTCGATTTCGATTATTAAATGACTATATACAAGAAAATCGACGTTATACCTAAATATAAGATTACGTAATTCTTCTAAATGCTGTGCCGTTATGCCTTTAAGGCCTTTGTAGACTTCAGTACGATAAAGAGGGTTAATTAACTTAAATATGTTAAATTAATGATTTGAAGCATTTCGATTTCGATTGCTAAATGAGTATATACAACAAAATCGACTTTATACCTAAATATAGGATTACGTAATTCTTCTAAATGCTTTGCCGTTATGCCGTTAAGGCGTTTGTAGACTTCAGTAAGATAAAGAGGGTTAATTAACTTAAATATGTTAAACTAATGACTTGAGGCATTTCGATATCGATTGCTTAATGTGCATATACAAGAAAATCGACTTTATACCTAAATATACGATAACGGAATTCTTCTACATGCACTGCCGTTATGCCGTTAAGGCGTTTGTAGACTTCAGTAAGATAAAGGGGGTTAATTAACTTAAATATGTTAAACTAATGGTTTGAGGCATTTCGATATCGATTGCTAAATGTGTATATACAAGAAAATCGACTTTATACATAAATATAAGATTACGGAAATCTTAGAAATGCACTGCCGTTATACCGTAACGGCTTTATGTTAACTTCAGTTAGTTAAAGAAGGTTTATTAACTTAAATATGTTAAACCAGTTATTTGAAGCATTTCGATATCGATTGCTTAATGCATATATACAAGCAAATCGACTTTATACCTAAATATAAGAGTACGGAGCTCTTCCAAATGTACTGTCGTAATGCCACCATGGCTTTACATCAACTTAAATACGTTAAAAAAGGTTAATTAACTTAAATATGTTAAACAATGATTTGAAGCATTTAGACATCGATTGCTAAATGTGTATATACAAGAAAATCGACTTTATACATAAATATAAGATTACGGAAATCTTCCAAATGCACTGCCGTTATACCGTAACGGCTTTATGTTAACTTCAGTTAGTTAAAGAAGGTTTATTAACTTAAATATGTTAAACCAGTTATTTGAAGCATTTCGATATCGATTGCTTAATGCATATATACAAGAAAATCGACTTTATACCTAAATATAAAATTACGGAATTCTTCCAAATGTACTGTCGTTAAGCCGCGATGGCTTTATATCAACTTCAATATGTTGAAGAAGGTTAATTAACTTAAATATGTTAAACTAATGATTTGAGGCATTTCGATATCGATTGCTAAATGTTTATATACAACAAAATCGACTTTATACCTAAATACAAAAATATAACATTACGGAATTCTTCTAAATGCACTGCCGTTATGCCGCCATGGCTTTGTATCACCTTCAATACGTTAAAGAAGGTTTATTAACTTTGATATGTTAATCTAAATATTTAAAGCATTCCGAAATCGATTGCTTAATGCATTTATACAAGAAAATCGAATTTATACCTAAATATAAGATTACGGAATTCTTCCAAATGTACTGTCGTTATGCCACCAAGGCTTTATCTCAACTTCAATATGTTAAAGAAGGTTAATTAACTTAAATATGTTAAACTAATGATTTGAGGCATTTCGATATCGATTGCTAAATGTGTATATACAACGAAATCGACTTTATACCTAAATATAAGCTTACGGAATTCTTCTAAATGCACTGCCGTTATGCCACCATGGCCTTATGTTAACTTCAGTGCGTTAAAGAAGCTTTATTAACTTAAATATGTTAAACTAATGATTTAGAGATTTTCGAATTCGATTGCTAAGTGCATATGTACAACAAAATCGACTTTATACCTAAATATAAGATTACGGAATTCTTCAAATGCACTGCCGTTATACCGTTATGGCTTTATATCAACTTTAGTTAGTTAAAGAAGGTTTATTAACTTAAATATGTTAAACTAATGATTTGAAGCATTTCGATATCGATTGCTTAATGAGTATTTACAAGAAAATCGACTTTATACCTAAATATAAGTTTACGGAATTCTTCAAATGCACTGCCGTTATACCGTTATGGCTTTGCGCAAACTTCAGTAAGATAAAGAATGTTAATTAACTTAAATATGTTAAACTAATGATTTGAAGCATTTCGATAGCGATTGCTAAATGCGTATATACAAGAAAAGCGACTTTATACCTAAATATAAGATTACGTAATTCTTCTAAATGCTTTGCCGTTATGCCGCCATGGATTTATGCCAACTTCAGTTCGCTAAAGAAGGTTCATTAACTTAAATATATTAAACTAATGATTTGAAGCATTTCTATATCGATTGCTAAATGAGTATATACAAGAAAAGCGACTTTATACCTAAATATAAGATTAGGTAATTCTTCTAAATGCTTTGCCGTTATGCCGTTAAGATGTTTGTAGACTTCAGTAAGATACAGAGGGTTAGTTAACTTAAATATGTTAAACTAATGATTTGACTTTATACCTAAATATATGATAACGGAATTCTTCTAAATGCTTTGCCGTTATGCCGTTAAGGCGTTTGTAGACTTCAGTAAGATAAAGAGGAATAATTAACTTAAATATGTTAAACTAATGATTTGAGGCATTTCGATATCGATTGCTAAATGTGTGTATACACGAAAATCGAATTTATACCTAAATACATGATAACGGAATTCTTCTGCATGCACTGCCATTTTGCCGTTAAGGCGTTTGTAGACTTCAGTAAGATAAAGGGGGTTAATTAACTTAAATATATTAAACTAATAATTTGAGGCATTTCGATATCGATTGCTAAATGTGTATATACAAGAAAATCGACTTTATACTTAAATATAAGATTACGGAAATCTTCTACATGCACTGCCGTTATGCCGCCATGGCTTTGTGTTAACTTCAGTGCGTTAAGGTAGGTTTGTTAACTTAAATATGTCAAACTAATGATTTGAAGCATTTCGATATCGATTGCTAAATGAGTGTATACAAGAAAATCGACTTTATACCTAAATATAAGATTACGTAATTCTTCTAAACGCTTTGCCGTTATGCCGTTAAGGCGTTTGTAGACTTTAGTAAGATAAAGAGGGTTAATTAGCTTAAATATGTTAAACTAATGATTTGAAGCATTTCGATTTCGATTGCTAAATGAGTATATACAACAAAATCGACTTTATACCTAAATATAAGATTACGTAATTCATCTAAATGCTTTGCCGTTATGCCGTTAAGGCGTTTGTAGACTTTAGTAAGATAAAGAGGGGTAATTAACTTAAATATGTTAAACTAATAGTTTGAGGCATTTCGATATCGATTGCTAAATGTGTGTATACAAGAAAATCGACTTTATACATAAATATAAGATTACGGAAATCTTCCAAATGCACTGCCGTTATACCGTTACGGCTTTATGTTAGCTTCAGTTAGTTAAAGAAGGTTTATTAACTTAAATATGTTAAACTAATGATTTGAAGATTTTCGAAATCGATTGCTTAATGCATATACACAACAAAATCAACTTTATACCTAAAAATCAGATTACGGAATTCTTCCAAATGCACTGCCGTTATGCCGTTATGGCTTTATGTTAACTTCAGTTCGTTTAAGAAGGTTTATTAACTTAGATATGTTACACTAGTTATTTGAAGCATTTCGAAATCGATTGCTTAATGCATATATTCAAGAAAATCGATTTTATACCTACATATAAGATTACGGAATGCTTCTAAATGCACTGCCGTTATGCCGTTATGGCTTTATGTTGACTTCAGTTTGTTTAAGAAGGTTCATTAACTAAGATATGTTACACTAGTTATTTGAAGCATTTCGAAATCATTTGCTTAACGCATATATACCAGAAAATCGACTTTATACCTAAATATAAGCTTACGGAATTCTTCTAAATGCACTGCCGTTATGCCGCCACGGCTTTATGTTGACTTCAGTGCGTTAAAGAAGCTTTATTAACTTAAATATGTTAAACCAGCTATTTGAAGCATTTCGATGTCGTTTGCTTTATGCATATTTACAAGAAAATCGACTTTATACCTAAATATATGATAACGGAATTCTTCTACATGCACTGCCGTTATGCCGCCATGGCTTTGTGTTAACTTCAGTAAAATAAAGAGGGTTAATTAGCTTAAATATGTTAAACTAATGATTTGAAGATTTTCGAAATCGATTGCTAAATGCATATACACAACAAAATCGACTTTATACCTAAATGTTCTAAATGCACTGCCGTTATGCAGTTACGGCTCTATGTTAACTTCAGTTCGTTAAAGAAGGTTTATTAACTTAAATATGTTAAACTAATGATTTGCAGATTTTTGAAATCGATTGCTAAATGCATATATACAAGAAAATCTTCTTTATACCTAAATATAAGATTACGGAATTCTTCCAAATGTACTGTCGTTATGCCGTTATGGCTTTATATCACCTTCAGTTAGTTAAAGA
>CM050324.1:17165249-17232421 GCA_027475135.1 Bactrocera correcta
GTAAGACAAAAAAGGATTAATTAACTTAAATATGTTAAACTTTTGATTTGAAGCATTTCGATATCGATTGCTTAATGTGTATATACAAGAAAATCGACTTTATACCTAAATATAAGATTACGGAATTCTTCCAAATGTACTGTCGTTATGCCACCATGGCTTTGTATCACCTTCAATATGTTAAAGAAGGTTAATTATTCTAAATATGTTAAACTAATGATTGGAAGCATTTCGATATCGATTGCTAAATGTGAAAATACAAGAAAATCGATTTTATACCTAAATGTAAAATTGTAACATTACGGAATTCTTCTAAATGCACTGCCGCTATACCGTAAGGCTTTATGTAGACTTCAGTAAGCTAAAAAATGTTTATTAACTTAATATGTTAAACAAATGATTTGAAGCATTTCGATATCGATTGAAAAATTTGTATATACAAGAAAATCGACTTTATGCCTAATATAAGATTACGGAATTCTTCTACATGCTCTGTTGTTATGCCGCCATGGCTTTATATCACCTTCATTACGTTAAAGAAAGTTAATTAACTTAAATATGTTAAACTAATGATTGGAAGCATTTCGATATCGATTTTTAAATGTGTAAATACAAGAAAATCGATTTTATACCTAAATATGAGATCACGTAATTCTTCTAAATGCGCTGCCGTTATGCCGTCAAGGCTTTTGTAGACTTCAGTAAGATAGAGAGGGTTAATTAACTTAAATATGTTAAACTAATGAGTTGAAGCATTTCGATATCGCTTGCTATATGTGTATATACAAAAATATTGACTTTATTCCTAAATATAAGATAACGGAATTCTTCTAAATGCGCTGCCGTTATACCGTTAAGGCTTAATGTAAACTTCAGTAAGCTAAAAAATGTTTATTCATTTAATATGTTAATCTAATGATTTGAAGCATTTCGATATCGATATCTAAATGTGTATATAAAAGAAAATCGACTTTATACCTAAATAAAAGATTACGGAATTCTTCTACATGCACTGCCGTAATGCCGCCGTGGTTATATGCCAAATTCAGATCGTTAAAGAAGGTTAATTAACTTAAATATGTTAAACTAATGACTTGAAGCATTTCGTTATCGATTGCTAAATGTGTATATACAAGTAAATCGACTTTATACCTAAATATAGGATAACGAAATTCTTCTAAATGCACTGCCGTTATACTGTTAAGGCTTTATGTAGACTTCAGTAAGCTAAAAAATATTTATTAACTTAACATGTTAAACTAATGACTTGAAGCATCTCGATATCGATTGCTAAATGTGTATATACAACAAAATCGGCTTTATACCTAAATACAAGATTACGGAATTCTTCCAAATGCACTGCCGTTATACCGTTATGGCTTTATGTCAACTTCAGTAAGATAGAGAGGGTTAATTAACTTAAATATGTTAAACTAATGATTTGAAGCATTTCGATATCGATTGCTTAATATGTAAATAGAAGAAAATCGACTTTATACCTAAATAGAAGATTACGGAATTCTTCTAAATTCACTGCCGTAATACCGCCGTGGCCAAAACCCAAATTCAGATCGTTAAAGAAGGTTTATTAACTTAAATATGTTAAGCTAATGAGTCGAAGCATCTCCATATCGATTGCTAAATGTGTATATACAACAAAATCGACTTTATACCTAAATATTAGATTACGCAATTCTTCCAAATGCACTGCCGTTATACCGTTATGGCTTTATGTAAACTTCAGTAGGATAAAGAAGTTTAATTAACTTAAATATGTTAAACTAATGATTTGAAGCATTTCGATATCGCTTGCTAAATGTGTATATACAAGAAAATCGAATTTATACCTAAATATAAGATAACGGAATTCTTCTAAATGAACTGCTCGCTTGCTAAATGTGTATATACAAGAAAATCGAATTTATACTTAATGTGAGATAACGGAATTCTTCTAAATGCACTGCCGTTATACCGTTAAGTCTTTATGTAGACTGTGGTAAGCTAAAAAATGTTTATTAACTTAATGTGTTAAACTAATGAGTTGAAGCATATCGATATCGATTGCTAAATGTGTATATACAACAAAATCGGCTTTATACCTAAATATAAGATTACGGAATTCTTCCAAATGCACTGCTGTTATACCGTCATGGCTTTATGTAAACTTCAGTAAGATAAAGAAGGTTAATTAACTTAAATATGTTAAACTAATGATTTGAAGCATTTCGTTATAGATTGCTAAATGTGTATATAAAAGAAAATCAACTTTTAACCTAAATATAAGATTACGGAATTCTTCTGAATGCACTGCCGTTATGCCGCCATGGCTTTATATCAACTTCAATACGTTAAAGATGGTTAATTAACTTAAATATATTAAACTAATGATTTGAAGCAATTCGATATCGCTTGCTTAATGTGTATATACAAGAAAATCGAATTTTTATCTAAATATAAGATAACGGAATTCTTCTAAATGCACTGCGGTTATGTCGTTAAGGCTTTATGTAGACTTCTGTAAGAGAGAGAGGGTTAATTAACTTAAATATGTTAATCTAATGATTTGAAGCATTTCGATATCGATTCCTAAATATGTAGATACAAGAAAATCGACTTTATACCTAAATAGAAAATTACGGAATTCTTCTACATGCACTGCCGTAATGCCGCCGTGGCTATATGCCAACTTCAGATCGTTAAAGAAGGTTTATTAACTTAAATATGTTAAGCTAATGAGTTGAAGAATCTCGGTATCGATTGCTAAATGTGTATATAAAGAAAATCAACTTTTAACCTAAATATTAGATTACGGAATTCTTCCAAATGCACTGCCGTTATACCGTTATGGCTTTATGTAAACTTCAGTGCGTTAAAGAACGTTTATTAACTTAAATATGTTAAACTAATGATTTGAAGCATTTCGATATCGATTGCTTAATATGTAAATACAAGAAAATCGACTTTATACCTAAATATAAAATTATAACATTACGGAATTCTTCTAAATGCACTGCCGCTATACCGTAAGGCTTTCTGTAGACTTCAGTAAGCTAAAAATTGTTTATTAACTTAATATGTTAAACGAATGATTTGAAGCATTTCGATATCGATTGAAAAATTTGTATATACAAGAAAATCTACTTTATGCCTAATATAAGATTACGGAATTCTTCTACATCCACTACCGCTATGCGAGCTTCAGATCGCTAAAGAAGGTTTATTAACTTAAATATGTTAAACTAATAAATTGAAACATTTCGATGTCGACTGCTAAATGCGTATATAGAACAAAATCGACTTAATACTTAAATATAAGATTACGGAACTCTTCCTAATGCTTTGCCGTTATGCCGTTAAGGCTTTTGTAGACTTCAGTAAGATAAAGAGGATTAATTTACTTAAATATGTTAAACTAATGATTTGAGGCATTTCAATATCGACTGCTAAATGTGTAAATACAAGAAAATCGACTATATACTTAAATATAAGATTACGGAATTCTTCTACATGCTCTGTCGTTATGCCGCCATGGCTTTATATCACCTTCATTACGTTAAAGAAAGTTAATTAACTTAAATATGTTAAACTAATGATTGGAAGCATTTCGATATCGATTTCTAAATGTGTAAATACAAGAAAATCGACTTTATACCTAAATATGAGATTACGTAATTCTTCTAAATGCACTGCCGTTATGCCGTCAAGGTTTTTGTAGACTTCAGTAAGATAGAGAGGGTTAATTAACTTAAATATGTTAAACTAATGAGTTGAAGCGTGTCGATATCGATTGCTAAATGTGTATATACAACAAAATCGACTTTATACCTAAATATAAGATTACGGAATTCTTCCAAATGCACTGCCGTTATACCGTTATAGCTTTATGTAAACTTCAGTAAGATAAAGAAGTTTAATTAACGTAAATATGTTAAACTAATGACTTGAAGCATTTCGTTATCGATTGCTAAATGTGTATATACAAGAAAATCGACTTTATATCTAAATATAAGATAACGGAATTCTTCTAAATGCACTGCCGTTATACCGTTAAGGCTTTATATAGACTTCAGTAAACTTAAAAATGTTTATTAATTCAATATGTTAAGCTAATGAAAGGAAGCATTTCGGTATCGATATCTAAATGTGTATATAACAGAAAATCGACTTTATACCTAAATAAAAGATTACGGAATTCTTCTACATGCACTGCCGTAATGCCGCCTTGGTTATATGCCAAATTCAGATCCTTAAAGAAGGTTAATTAACTTAAATATGTTAAACTAATGACTTGAAGCATTTCGTTATGGATTGCTAAATGTGTATATACAAGAAAATCGACTTTATACCTAAATATAGGATAACGGAATTCTTCTAAATGCACTGCCGTTATACCGCTAAGGCTTTATGTAGACTTCAGTAAGCTAAAAAATATTTATTAACTTAATATGTTGAACTAATGAGTTGAAGCATCTCGATATCGATTGCTAAATGTGTATATACAACAAAATCGGCTTTATACCTAAATACAAGATTACGGAATTCTTCCAAATGCACTGCCGTTATACCGCTATGGCTTTATGTAAACCTCAGTAATATAAAGAAGTTTAATTAACTTACATATGTTAAACTAATGATTTGAAGCATTTCGTTATCGATTGCTAAATGTGTATATAAAAGAAAATCGACTTTATACCTAAATAAAAGATTACGGAATTCTTCTAAATGCACTGCCGTTATGCCGTTAAGGCTTTATGTAGACTTCAGTAAGATAGAGGGGTTAATTAACTTAAATATGTTAATCTAATGATTTGAAGCATTTCGATATCGATTCCTAAATATATAAATACAAGAAAATCGACTTTATACCTAAATAGAAAATTACGGAATTCTTCTGAATGCACTGCAGTTATACCGTTAAGGCTTTATGTAGACTTCAGTGCGTTAAAGAACGTTTATTAACTTAAATATGTTAAACTAATGATTTGAAGTATTTCGGCATCGATAGCTAAATGTGTATATAAAAGAAAATCGACTTTATACCTAAATTTAAGATTACGGAATTCTTCCAAATGCAGTGAAGTTATACCGTTAAGGCTTTATGTAGACTTCAGTGCGTTAAAGAGGGTTTTTTAACTTAAATATGATAAACTAATGAGCTGAAGCTTTTCTATATCGATTGCTAAATGTGTATATACAAGAAAACCGATTTTAAACCTAAATATAAAATTATAACATTACGGAACTCTTCCTAATGCACTGCCGTTATACCGTTAAAGCTTTATGTAGACTTCCGTAAGCTAAAAAGTGATTATTAACTTATTATGTTAAACTAATGATTTGAAGCATTTCGGCATCGATAGCTAAATGTGTATATACAAGAAAATCGACTTTATACCTAAATATGAGATTACGGAATTCTTTTACATGCAGTGAAGTTATACTGTTAAGGCTTTATGTAGACTTCAGTGCGTTAAAGAAGGTTTATTAACTTAAATGTGATAAACTAATGAGCTGAAGCTTTTCTATATCGATTGCTAAATGTGTATATACAAGAAAACCGATTTTATACCTAAATAAAAGATTATGGAATTCACCAAAACATACTGCCGTTATGCCGCTATGGCTTTATGTAAACTTAAGTAAAATAAAGAAGGTAAATTAACCTAAATATGCTAAACCTGTTATTTGAAGCATTTCGATATCGGTTGCTAAATGTGTATATACAACAAAATCGACTTTATACCTAAATATAAGATTACGGAATTCTTCTAAATGCACTGCCGTTATGCCGCCATGGTTTGTATCAACTTCAATACGTTAAAGAAGGTTAATTCTTTTAAATATGTTAAACTAATGGTTTGAAGCATTTCGATATCGACTGCTTAATGTGTAAATACAACAAAATCGACTTTACACCTAAATATAAAATTATAACATTACGGAGTTCTTCTAAATGCACTGCCGTTATGCCGTTAAGGCTTTATGTAGACCTTATTAAGCTTAAAAATGTTTATTAACTTAACATGTTAAACTAATGATTTGCAGCATTTCGATATCGATTGCTAAATGTGCATATACAAAAAAATCGAATTTATACCTAAATATAAGCCGTTATGCCGCCATGGCTTTGTGTTAACTTCAGTGCGTTAAAGTAGGTTTGTTAACTTAAATATGTTAAACTAATGATTTGAAGCATTTTGTTGTTATGCCGCCATGGCTTTGTGTTAACTTCAGTGCGGTAAAGTAGGTTTGTTAACTTAAATATGTTAAACTAATGATTTAAAGATTTTCGAAATCGATTGCTAAATGCATATATATAAGAAAATCGACTTTATACCTAAATATAAGATTACGGAATTCACCTACATGCATTGCCGTTATGCCGTTTGCAGACTTCAGTAAGATAAAGGGGTTAATTAACTTAAATATGTTAAACTAATGATTTGAGGCATTTCGATATCGATTGCTAAATGTGTACATACAACGAAATCGACTTTATACCTAAATATAAGCTTACGGAATTCTTCTAAATGCACTGCCGTTATGCCACCATGGCCTTATGTTAACTTCAGTGCGTTAAAGAAGCTTTATTAACTTAAATATGTTAAACTAATGATTTAGAGATTTTCGAAATCGATTGCTAAATGCATATGTACAACAAAATCGACTTTATACCTAAATATAAGATTACGGAATTCTTCAAATGCCCTGCCGTTATACCGTTATGGCTTTATGTCAACTTCAGTTAGTTAAAGAAGGTTTATTAACTTAAATATGTTAAACTAATGATTTGAAGCATTTCGATATCGATTGCTAAATGAGTATATACTAGAAAATCGACTTTATACCTAAATATAAGTTTACGGAATTCTTCAAATGCACTGCCGTTATACCGTTATGGCTTTGCGCAAACTTCAGTAAGATAAAGAAGGTTAATTAACTTAAATATGTTAAACTAATGATTTGAGGCATTTCGATATCGATTGCTAAATGTGTATATACAAGAAAATCGACTTAATATCTAAATATAAGATTACGGAATTCTTCCAAATGTACTGTCGTTATGTCGCCATGGCTTTATATCACCTTCAATACGTTAAAGAAGCTTTATTAACTTAAATATGTTAAACTAATGATTTGAAGCATTTCGATATCGCTTGCTAAATGCATATATACAACAAAATCGACTTAATACCTTAATATAAGATTACGGATTTCTTCTGCATGCACTGCCGTTATGCCGCCATGGCTACATGCCAACTTCAGATCGTTAAAGAAGGTTTATTAACTTAAATATGTTAAACTAATGATTTGAAGCATTTTGATATCGACTGCTAATGAGTATATACAAGAAAATCGACTTTATACCTAAATATAAGATTACGGAATTATTCTAAATGCACTGCCGTTTTGCCACCATGGCTTTATGTTAACTTCAGTGCGTTAAAGAAGCTTTATTAAATTATATATGTTAAACTAATGATTTGAAGATTTCCGAAATCGATTGCTAAATGCATATATACAACAAAATCGACTTTATACCTAAATATAAGATTACGGAGTTCTTCAAATGCACTGCCGTTATACCGTTATGGCTTTATATCAACTTCACTTAGTTAAAGAAGGTTTATTAACTTAAATATGTTAAACTAATGATTTGCAGCATTTCGATATCGATTGCTAAATGTGCGTATTTAAAAAAAATCGAATTTATACCTAAATATAAGCCGTTATGCCGCCATGGCTTTGTGTTAACTTCAGTGCGTTAAAGTAGGTTTGTTAACTTAAATATGTTAAACTAATGATTTGAAGCATTTTGTTGTTATGCCGCCATGGCTTTGTGTTAACTTCAGTGCGGTAAAGTAGGTTTGTTAACTTAAATATGTTAAACTAATGATTTAAAGATTTTCGAAATCGATTGCTAAATGCATATATATAAGAAAATCGACTTTATACCTAAATATAAGATTACGGAATTCACCTACATGCATTGCCGTTATGCCGTTTGCAGACTTCAGTAAGATAAAGGGGTTAATTAACTTAAATATGTTAAACTAATGATTTGAGGCATTTCGATATCGATTGCTAAATGTGTACATACAACAAAATCGACTTTATTCCTAAATATAAGCTTACGGAATTCTTCTAAATGCACTGCCGTTATGCCACCATGGCCTTGTGTTAACTTCAGTGCGTTAAAGAAGCTTTATTAACTTAAATATGTTAAACTAATGATTTAGAGATTTTCGAAATCGATTGCTAAATGCATATGTACAACAAAATCGACTTTATACCTAAATAAAAGATTACGGAATTCTTCAAATGCACTGCCGTTATACCGTTATGGCTTTATATCAACTTCAGTTAGTTAAAGAAGGTTTATTAACTTAAATATGTTAAACTAATGATTTGAAGCATTTCGATATCGATTGCTAAATGAGTATATACTAGAAAATCGACTTTATACCTAAATATAAGTTTACGGAATTCTTCAAATGCACTGCCGTTATACCGTTATGGCTTTGCGCAAACTTCAGTAAGATAAAGAAGGTTAATTAACTTAAATATGTTAAACTAATGATTTGAGGCATTTCGATATCGATTGCTAAATATGTATATACAAGAAATTCGACTTTATAACTAAATGCAAGTTTACGGAATTCTTCTAAATGCACTGCCGTTATGTAGTTATGGCTTTATGTTAACTTCAGTGCGTTAAAGTAGGTTTGTTAACTTAAATATGTTAAACTAATGATTTGAAGCATTTTGATATCGATTGCTAAATTAGTATATACAAGAAAATCGACTTTATACCTAAATATAAGATTTCGTAATTCTTCTAAATGCTTTGCCGTTATGCCGTTAAGGCGTTTGTAGACTTCAGTAAGATAAAGAGGGTTAATTAACTTAAATATGTTAAACTAATGATTTGAGGCATTTCGATATCGATTGCTAAATGTGTATATACAAAAAAATCGACTTAATATCTAAATATAAGATTACGGAATTCTTCCAAATGTACTGTCGTTATGTCGCCATGGCTTTATATCACCTTCAATACGTTAAAGAAGCTTTATTAACTTAAATATGTTAAACTAATGATTTGAAGCATTTCGATATCGCTTGCTAAATGCATATATACAACAAAATCGACTTAATACCTAAATATAAGATTACGGATTTCTTCTGCATGCACTGCCGTTATGCCGCCATGGCTACATGCCAACTTCAGATCGTTAAAGAAGGTTTATTAACTTAAATATGTTAAACTAATGATTTGAAGCATTTTGATATCGACTGCTAAATGAGTATATACAAGAAAATCGACTTTATACCTAAATATAAGATTACGGAATTATTCTAAATGCACTGCCGTTTTGCCACCATGGCTTTATGTTAACTTCAGTGCGTTAAAGAAGCTTTATTAAATTATATATGTTAAACTAATGATTTGAAGATTTTCGAAATCGATTGCTAAATGCATATATACAACAAAATCGACTTTATACCTAAATATAAGATTATGGAGTTCTTAAAAATCACTGCCGTTATACCGTTATGGCTTTATAACAACTTCAGTTAGTTAAAGAAGGTTTATTAACTTAAATATGTTAAACTAATGATTTGCAGCATTTCGATATCGATTGCTAAATGTGCATATACAAAAAAATCGAATTTCTACCTAAATATAAGCCGTTATGCCGCCATGGCTTTGTGTTAACTTCAGTGCGTTAAGGTAGGTTTGTTAACTTAAATATGTTAAACTAATGATTTGAAGCATTTTGTTGTTATGCCGCCATGGCTTTGTGTTAACTTCAGTGCGGTAAAGTAGGTTTGTTAACTTAAATATGTTAAACTAATGATTTAAAGATTTTCGAAATCGATTGCTAAATGCATATATATAAGAAAATCGACTTTATACCTAAATATAAGATTACGGAATTCACCTACATGCATTGCCGTTATGCCGTTTGCAGACTTCAGTAAGATAAAGGGGTTAATTAACTTAAATATGTTAAACTAATGATTTAGAGATTTTCGAAATCGATTGCTAAATGCATATGTACAACAAAATCGACTTTATACCTAAATATAAGATTACGGAATTCTTCAAATGCACTGCCGTTATGCCACCATGGCCTTATGTTAACTTCAGTGCGTTAAAGAAGCTTTATTAACTTAAATATGTTAAACTAATGATTTAGAGATTTTCGAAATCGATTGCTAAATGCATATGTACAACAAAATCGACTTTATACCTAAATATAAGATTACGGAATTCTTCAAATGCACTGCCGTTATACCGTTATGGCTTTATATCAACTTCAGTTAGTTAAAGAAGGTTTATTAACTTAAATATGTTAAACTAATGATTTGAAGCATTTCGATATCGATTGCTAAATGAGTATATACTAGAAAATCGACTTTATACCTAAATATAAGTTTACGGAATTCTTCAAATGCACTGCCGTTATACCGTTATGGCTTTGGGCAAACTTCAGTAAGATAAAGAAGGTTAATTAACTTTAATATGTTAAACTAATGATATCGATTGCTAAATATGTATATACAAGAAATTCAACTTTATAACAAAATGTAAGATTACGGAATTCTTCTAAATGCACTGCCGTTATGTAGTTATGGCTTTATGTTAACTTCAGTGCGTTAAAGTAGGTTTGTTAACTTAAATATGTTAAACTAATGATTTGAAGCATTTTGATATCGATTTCTAAATGAGTATATACAAGAAAATCGACTTTATACCTAAATATAAGATTACGTAATTCTTCTAAATGCTTTGCCGTTATGCCGTTAAGGCGTTTGTAGACTTCAGTAAGATAAAGAGGGTTAATTAACTTAAATATGTTAAACTAATGATTTGAGGCATTTCGATATCGATTGCTAAATGTGCATATACAAGAAAATCGACTTAATATCTAAATATAAGATTACGGAATTCTTCCAAATGTACTGTCGTTATGTCGCCATGTCTTTATATCACCTTCAATACGTTAAAGAAGCTTAATTAACTTAAATATGTTAAACTAATGATTTGAAGCATTTCGATATCGCTTGCTAAATGCATATATACAACAAAATCGACTTAATACCTAAATATAAGATTACGGATTTCTTCTGCATGCACTGCCGTTATGCCGCCATGGCTACATGCCAACTTCAGATCGTTAAAGAAGGTTTATTAACTTAAATATGTTAAACTAATGATTTGAAGCATTTTGATATCGACTGCTAAATGAGTATATACAAGAAAATCGACTTTATACCTAAATATAAGATTACGGAATTCACCTACATGCACTGCCGTTTTGCCACCATGGCTTTATGTTAACTTCAGTGCGTTAAAGAAGCTTTATTAAATTATATATGTTAAACTAATGATTTGAAGATTTTCGAAATCGATTGCTAAATGCATATATACAACAAAATCGACTTTATACCTAAATATAAGATTACGGAGTTCTTCAAATGCACTGCCGTTATACCGTTATGGCTTTACATCAACTTCAGTTAGTTAAAGAAGGTATATTAACTTAAATATGTTAAACCAGTTATTTGAAGCATTTCGATTTCGATTGCTCAATGCATATATATAAGAAAATCGACTTTATACCAAAATATAAGATTACGTAATTCTTCTAAATGCTTTGCCGTTATGCCGTTAAGGTATTTGTAGATTTTAGTAAGATAAAGAGGGTTAATTAACTTAATTATGTTAAAATAATGATTTGAAGCATTTAGATATCGATTGCTAAATGAGTGTATACAAGAAAATCGACTTTATACTTAAATATAAGATTACGGAATTCTTCAAATGCACTGCCGTTATACCGTTATGGCTTTATGTAAACTTCAGTAAGATAAAGAAGGTTAATTAACTTAAATATGTTAAACTAATTATTTGAGGCATTTCGATATCGATTGCTAAATCTCTATATACAAGAAAATCGACTTTATAGCTAAATATAAGATTACGGAATTCTTCTAAATGCACTGCCGTTATGTAGTTATGGCTTTATGTTAACGTCAGTGCGTTAAAGTAGGTTTGTTAACTAAAATATGTTAAACTAATGATTTGAAGCATTTCGATATCGATTGCTAAATGAGTATATACAAGAAAATCGACTTTATACCTAAATATAAGATTACGTATTTCTTCTAAATGCTTTGCCGTTATGCCGTTATGGTGTTTGTAGACTTCAGTAAGATAAAGAGGGTTAATTAACTTAAATATGTTAAAATAATGATTTGAGGCATTTCGATATCGATTGCTAAATGTGTATATACAAGAAAATCGACTTAATATCTAAATATAAGATTACGGAATTCTTCCAAATGTACTGTCGTTATGTCGCCATGGCCTTATATCACCTTCAATACGTTAAAGAACTTTATTAACTTAAATATGTTAAACTAATGATTTGAAGATTTTCGAAATCGATTGCCAAATGCATATATACAACAAAATCGACTTAATACCTAAATATAAGATTACGGGTTTCTTCTACATGCACTGCCGTTATGCCGCCTTGGCTTTGTGTTAACTTCGGTGCGTTAAAGTAGGTTTGTTAACTTAAATATGTTAAACTAATGATTTGAAGCATTTCGATTTCGATTGCTAAATGTGTATATACAAGAAAATGGACTTTATACCTAAATACAAGATTACGTAATTCTTCTAAATGCTTTGCCGTTATGCCGTTAAGATGTTTGTAGACTTCAGTAAGATAAAGAGGGTTAATTAACTTAAATATGTTAAACCAGTTATTTGAAGCATTTCGATATCGTTTGCTTAATGCATATATACAAGAAAATCGACTTTATACCTAAATATATGATTACGGAATTCTTCCAAATGTACTGTCGTTATGCCACCATGGCTTTATATCAACTTCAATACGTTAAAAAGGTTAATTAACTTAAATATGTTAAACTAATGGTTTGATGCATTTAGATATCGATTGCTAAATGTATATATACAAAAAAATCGAATTTATACCTAAATATAAGATTACGGATTTCTTCTACATGCACTGCCGTTATACCGTTAAGGCGTTTGTAGACTTCAGTAAGATAAAGGGGGTTAATTAACTTAAATATGTTAAACTAATGATTTGAAGTATTTCGATTTCGATTGTTAAATGAGTATATACAAGAAAATCGACGTTATACCTAAATATAAGATTACGTAATTCTTCTAAATGCTGTGCCGTTATGCCTTTAAGGCGTTTGTAGACTTCAGTAAGATAAAGAGGGTTAATTAACTTAAATATGTTAAATTAATGATTTGAAGCATTTCGATTTCGATTGCTAAATGAGTATATACAACAAAATCGACTTTATACCTAAATATAAGATTACGTGTTTCTTCTAAATGCTTTGCCGTTATGCCGTTAAGGCGTTTGTAGACTTCAGTAAGATAAAGAAGGTTAATTAACTTAAATATGTTAAACTAATGACTTGAGGCATTTCGAAATCGATTGCTTAATGTGCATATACAAGAAAATCGACTTTATACCTAAATATACGATAACGAAATTCTTCTACATGCACTGCTGTTATGCCGTTAAGGCGTTTGTAGACTTCAGTAAGATAAAGGGGGTTAATTAACTTAAATATGTTAAATTAATGATTTGAAGCATTTCGATTTCGATTGCTAAATGAGTATATACAACAAAATCGACTTTATACCTAAATATAAGATTACGTAATTCTTTTAAATGCATTGCCGTTATGCCGTTAAGGCGTTTGTAGACTTCAGTAAGATAAAGAGGGTTAATTAACTTAAATATGTTAAACTAATGACTTGAGGCATTTCGATATCGATTGCTTAATGTGCATATACAAGAAAATCGACTTTATACCTAAATATATGATAACGGAATTCTTCTACATGCACTGCCGTTATGCCGTTAAGGCGTTTGCAGACTTCAGTAAGATAAAGGGGGTTAATTAACTTAAATATGTTAAACTAATGATTTGAAGCATTTCGATTTCGATTGCTAAATGAGTATATACAACAAAATCGACTTTATACCTAAATATAAGATTACGTAATTCTTTTAAATGCATTGCCGTTATGCCGTTAAGGCGTTTGTAGACTTCAGTAAGATAAAGAGGGTTAATTAACTTAAATCTGTTAAATTAATGATTTGAGGCATTTCGATTTCGATTGCTAAATGAGTATATACAACAAAATCGACTTTATACCTAAATATAAGATTACGTAATTCTTTTAAATGCATTGCCGTTATGCCGTTAAGGCGTTTGTAGACTTCAGTAAGATTAAGAGGCATTTCGATATCGATAGCTAAATGTGTATATACAAGAAAATCGACTTTATACATAAATATAAGATTACGGAAATCTTCCAAATGCACTGCCGTTATACCGTTACGGCTTTATGTTAACTTCAGTTAGTTAAAGAAGGTTTATTAACTTAAATATGTTAAACCAGTTATTTGAAGCATTTCGATATCGATTGGTTAATGCATATGTACAAGAAAATCGACTTTATACCTAAATATAAGAAAACGGAACTCTTCCAAATGTACTGTCGTAATGACACCATGGCTTTATATCAACTTAAATACGTTAAAAACGGTTAATTAACTTAAATAGGTTAAACTAGTGATTTGAAGCATTTAGATATCGATTGCTAAATGTGCATATATAACAAAATCGACTTTATACCTAAATATAAGCTTACGGAATTCTTCTAAATGCACTGCCGTTATGCCGCCATGGCTTTATGTTAACTTCAGTGCGTTTAAGAAGGTTTATTAACTTAGATATGTTACACTAGTTATTTGAAGCATTTCGAAATCGATTGCTTAATGCATATATACAAGAAAATCGACTTTATAAATACATATAAGATTACAGAATGCTTCTAAATGCACTGCCGTTATGCCGTTATGGCTTTATGTTAACTTCAGTTTGTTTAAGAAGGTTCATTAACTAAGATATGTTACACTAGTTATTTGAAGCATTTCGAAATCGATTGTTCAACGCATATATACAAGAAAATCGACTTTATACATAAATATAAGATTACGGAAATCTTCCAAATGCACTGCCGTTTTACCGTTACGGCTTTATGTTAACTTCAGTTAGTTAGAGAAGGTTTATTAACTTAAATATGTTAAACTAATGATTTGAAGATTTTCGAAATCGATTGCTAAATGCATATACACAACAAAATCGACTTTATACCTAAATATCAGATTACGGAATTCTTCCAAATGCACTGCCGTTATGCCGTTAAGGCGTTTCTAGACTTCAGTAAGATAAAGGGGGGTAATTAACTTAAATATGTTAAACTAATGGTTTGAGGCATTTCGATATCGATTGCTAACTGTGTATATACAAGAAAATCGACTTTATACATAAATATAAGATTACGGAAATCTTCCAAATGCACTGCCGTTATACCGTAACGGCTTTATGTTAACTTCAGTTAGTTAAAGAAGGTTTATTAACTCAAATATGTTAAACCAGTTATTTGAAGCATTTCGATATCGATTGCTTAATGCATATATACAAGAAAATCGACTTTATACCTAAATATAAGAGTACGGAGCTATTCCAAATGTACTGTCGTAATGCCACCATGGCTTTACATCAACTTAAATACGTTAAAAAAGGTTAATTAACTTAAATATGTTAAACTAATGATTTGAAGCATTTAGATATCGATTGCTAAATGAGTATATACAAGAAAAGCGACTTTATACCTAAATATAAGATTACGTAATTCTTCTAAATGCTTTGCCGTTATGCCGTTAAGATGTTTGTAGACTTCAGTAAGATACAGAGGGTTAGTTAACTTAAATATGTTAAACTAATGATTTAAAGCATTTCGATTTCGATTGCTAAATGAGTATATACAAGAGAATCGACTTTATACCTAAATATAAGATTACGTAATTCTTCTAAATGCTTTGCCGTTATGCCTTTAAGGCGTTTGTAGACTTCAGTAAGATAAAGAGGGTTAATTATCTTGAATATGTTAAACTAATGATTTAAAGCATTTCGATTTCGATTGCTAAATGAGTATATACAAGAAAATCGATTTTATACCTACATATAAGATTACGTAATTCTTCTAAATGCTTTGCCGTTATGCCGTTAAGGCGTTTGTAGACTTCAGTAAGATAAAGGGGGTTAATTAACTTAAATATATTAAACTAATGATCTGAGGCATTTCGATATCGATTGCTAAATGTGTATATACAAGAAAATCGACTTTATACTTAAATAGAAAATTACGGAATTCTTCTACATGCACTGCCGTTATGCCGCCATGGCTTTGTGTTAACTTCAGTGCGTTAAGGTAGGTTTGTTAACTTAAATATGTCAAACTAATGACTTGAAGCATTCGATATCGATTGCTAAATGAGTGTATACAAGAAAATCGACTTTATACCTAAATATAAGATTACGTAATTCTTCTAAATGCTTTGCCGTTATGCCGTTAAGGCGTTTGTAGACTTTAGTAAGATAAAGAGGGTTAATTAACTTAAATATGTTAAACTAATGATTTGAAGCATTTCGATTTCGATTGCTAAATGAGTATATACAACAAAATCGACTTTATACCTAAATATAAGTTTACGTAATTCTTCTAAATGCTTTGCCGTTTTGCCGTTAAGGCGTTTGTAGACTTCAGTAAGATAAAGAGGGTTAATTAACTTAAATATGTTAAACTAATGATTTGAGGCATTTCGATATCGATTGCTTATTGTGTATATACAAGAAAATCGACTTTATACCTAAATATATGATAACGGAATTCTTCTACATGCACTGCCGTTTTGCCGTTAAGGCGTTTGTAGACTTCAGTAAGATAAAGGGGGGTAATTAACTTAAATATGTTAAACTAATGGTTTGAGGCATTTCGATATCGATAGCTAAATGTGTATATACAAGAAAATCGACTTTATACATAAATATAAGATTACGGAAATCTTCCAAATGCACTGCCGTTATACCGTTACGGCTTTATGTTAACTTCAGTAAGTTAAAGAAGGTTTATTAACTTAAATATGTTAAACCAGTTATTTGAAGCATTTCGATATCGATTGCTTAATGCATATGTACAAGAAAATCGACTTTATACCTAAATATAAGAAAACGGAACTCTTCCAAATGTACTGTCGTAATGCCACCATGGCTTTATATCAACTTCAATATGTTAAAGAAGGTTAATTAACTTAAATATGTGAAACTAATGATTTGAGGCATTTCGATATCGATTGCTTAATGCATATATACAAGAAAATCGACTTTATACCTACATATAAGATTACAGAATACTTCTAAATGCACTGCCGTTATGCCGTTATGGCTTTATGTTAACTTCAGTTTGTTTAAGAAGGTTCATTAACTAAGATATGTTACACTAGTTATTTGAAGCATTTCGAAATCGATTGCGTAACGCATATAAACAAGAAAATCGACTTTATACATAAATATAAGATTACGGAAATCTTCCAAATGCACTGCCGTTATACGGCTTTATGTTAACTTCAGTTAGTTAAAGAAGGTTTATTAACTTAAATATGTTAAACTAATGATTTGAAGCATTTCGATATCGATTGCTAAATCAGTATATACACAACAAAATCGACTTTATACCTAAATATCAGATTACGGAATTCTTCCAAATGCACTGCCATTATGTCGTTATGGCTTTATGTTAACTTCAGTTCGTTTAAGAAGGTTTATTAACTTAGATATGTTACACTAGTTATTTGAAGCATTTCGATATCGATTGCTTAATGCATATATACAAGAAAATCGATTTTATACCTACATATAAGATTACGGAATGCTTCTAAATGCACTGCCGTTATGCCGTTATGGCTTTATGTTAACTTCAGTTTGTTTAAGAAGGTTCATTAACTAAGATATGTTACACTAGTTATTTGAAGCATTTCGAAATCATTTGCTTAACGCATATATACCAGAAAATCGACTTTATACCTAAATATAAGCTTACGGAATTCTTCTAAATGCACTGCCGTTATGCCGCCACGGCTTTATGTTGACTTCAGTGCGTTAAAGAAGCTTTATTAACTTAAATATGTTAAACCAGTTATTTGAAGCATTTCGATGTCGTTTGCTTTATGCATATTTACAAGAAAATCGACTTTATACCTAAATATATGATAACGGATTTCTTCTACATGCACTGCCGTTATGCCGCCATGGCTTTATGTTAACTTCAGTAAAATAAAGAGGGTTAATTAGCTTAAATATGTTAAACTAATGATTTGAAGATTTTCGAAATCGAATGCTAAATGCATATACACAACAAAATCGACTTTATACCTAAATGTTAGATTACGGAATTCTTCCAAATGCACTGCCGTTATGCCGTTATGGCTTTATGTTAACTTCAGTTCGTTTAAGAAGGTTTATTAACTTAGATATGTTACACTAGTTATTTGAAGCATTTCGAAATCGATTGCTTAATGCATATATACAAGAAAATCGACTTTCTACCTAAATATAAGACTACGGAATTCTTCTAAATGCACTGCCGTTATGGCTTTATGTTAACTTCAGTTCGTTTAAGAAGGTTTATTAACTAAGATATGTTACACTCGTTATTTGAAGCATTTCGAAATCGATTGTTTAATGCATATATACATGAAAATCGACTTTACACCTAGATATAAGCTTACGGAATTCTTCTAAATGCACTGCCGTTATGCCGCCATGGCTTTATGTTAACTTCAGTGCGTTAAAAAAGCTTTATTAACTTAAATATGTTAAACCAGTTATTTAAAGCATTTCGATATCCTTTTCTTAATGCATACATACAAGAATATCGACTTTATACCTAAATATATGGTTACGGAATTCTTCCAAATGTACTGTCGCCATGGCTTTATATAAACTTTAATACGTTAAAAAAGGTTCATTAACTTAAATATGTTAAACTAATGATTTGAAGCATTTCTATATCGATTGCTAAGTGAGTATATACAAGAAAAGCGACTTTATACCTAAATATAAGATTACGTAATTCTTTTAAATGCTTTGCCGTTATGCCGTTAAGATGTTTGTAGACTTCAGTAAGATAAAGAGGGTTAATTATCTTAAATATGTTAAACTAATGATTTAAAGCATTTCGATTTCGATTGCTAAATGAGTATATAAAAGAGAATCGACTTTATACCTAAATATAAGATTACGTAATTCTTCTAAATGCTTTGCCGTTATGCCGTTAAGGTGTTTGTAGACTTCAGTAAGATAAAGAGGGTTAATTAACTTAAATATGTTAAACTAATGATTTGAGGCATTTCGATATCGATTGCTAAATGTATATATACAAGAAAATCGACTTTATACCTAAATATAAGATTACAGAATTCTTCTACATGAACTGCCGTTATGCCGCCATGGCTTTGTGTTAACTTCAGTGCGTTAAAGTAGGTTTGTTAACTTAAATATGTTAAACTAATGATTTAAAGCATTTCGATATCGATTGCTAAATGAGTATATACAAGTAAATCGACTTTATACCTAAATATAAGATTACTTAATTCTTCTGCATGCACTGCCATTATGCCGTTAAGGCGTTTGTAGACTTCAGTAAGATAAAGGGGGTTAATTAACTTAAATATATTAAACTAATGATTTGAGGCATTTCGATATCGATTGCTAAATGTGTATATACTAGAAAATCGACTTTATACTTAAATAGAAAATTACGGAATTCTTCTACATGCACTGCCGTTATGCCGCCATGGCTTTATGTTAACTTCAGTGCGTTAAGGTAGGTTTGTTAACTTAAATATGTTAAACTAATAATTTGAAGCATTTCGATATCGAAATCGATTGCTTAATGTATATATATAAGAAAATCGACTTTATACCTACATATAAGATTACAGAATGCTTCTAAATGCACTGCCGTTATGCCGTTATGGCTTTATGTTAACTTCAGTTTGTTTAAGAAGGTTCATTAACTAAGATATGTTACATTAGTTATTTGAAGCATTTCGAAATCGATTGCTTAACGCATATAGTTATACAAGAAAATCGACTTTATACATAAATATAAGATTACGGAAATCTTCCAAATGCACTGCCGTTATACCGTTACGGCTTTATGTTTACTTCAGTTCGTTTAAGAAGGTTTATTAACTTAGATATGTTACACTAGTTATTTGAAGCATTTCGAAATCGATTGCTTAATGCATATATACAAGAAAATCGATTTTATACCTACATATAAGATTACGGTATGCTTCTAAATGCACTGCCGTTATGCCGTTATGGCTTTATGTTAACTTCAGTGCGTTAAAAAAGCTTTATTAACTTAAATATGTTAAACCAGTTATTTAAAGCATTTCGATATCCTTTGCTTAATGCATACATACCAGAAAATCGACTTTATACCTAAATATATGATTACGGAATTCTTCCAAATGTACTGTCGTTAGGCCACCATGGCTTTATATCAACTTCAATACGTTAAAAAAGGTTAGTTAACTTAAATATGTTAAACTATTGATTTGATGCATTTAAATATCGATTGCTAAATGTGTATATACAAAAAAATGGAATTTATACCTAAATATAAGATTACGGATTTCTTCTACATGCACTGCCGTTATGTCGCCATGGCTTTGTGTTAACTTCAGTGCGTTAAAGTAGGTTTGTTAACTTAAATATGTCAAACTAATGATTTGAAGCATTTCGATATCGATTGCTAAATCAGTATATACAAGAAATTTGACTTTATACCTAAATATAAGATTACGTAATTCTTCTAAATGCTTTGCCATTATGCCGTTAAGGCGTTTGTAGACTTCAGTATGATAAAGAGGGTTAATTAACTTAAATATGTTAAACTAATGATTTGAGGCATTTCGATATCGATTGCTAAATGTGTATATAAAAGAAAATCGACTTTATACCTAACTATAAGATTACGGAATTCTTCTAAATGCACTGCCGTTATGGCTTTATGTTAACTTCAGTTCGTTTAAGAAGGTTTATTAACTAAGATATGTTACACTAGTTATTTGAAGCATTTCGAAATCGATTGCTTAATGTATATATACAAGAAAATCGACTTTCTACCTTACTATAAGATTAGGGAATTCTTCTAAATGCACTGCCGTTATTGCTTTATGTTAACTTCAGTTCGTTTAAGAAGGTTTCTTAACTAAGATATGTTACACTCGTTATTTGAAGCATTTCGAAATCGATTGTTTAATGCATATATACATGAAAATCGAATTTACACCTAGATATAAGCTTACGCAATTCTTCTAAATGCACTGCCGTTATGCCGTCATGGCTTTATGTTAACTTCAGTGCGTTAAAAAAGCTTTATTAACTTAAATATGTTAAACCAGTTATTTAAAGCATTTCGATATCCTTTGCTTAATGCATACATACCAGAAAATCGACTTTATACCTAAATATATGATTACGGAATTCTTCCAAATGTACTGTCGTTAGGCCACCATGGCTTTATATCAACTTCAATACGTTAAAAAAGGTAAGTTAACTTAAATATGTTAAACTATTGATTTGATGCATTTAAATATCGATTGCTAAATGTGTATATACAAAAAAATCGAATTTATACCTAAATATAAGATTACGGATTTCTTCTACATGCACTGCCGTTATGTCGCCATGGCTTTGTGTTAACTTCAGTGCGTTAAAGTAGGTTTGTTAACTTAAATATGTCAAACTAATGATTTGAAGCATTTCGATATCGATTGCTAAATCAGTATATACAAGAAATTTGACTTTATACCTAAATATAAGATTACGTAATTCTTCTAAATGCTTTGCCATTATGCCGTTAAGGCGTTTGTAGACTTCAGTATGATAAAGAGGGTTAATTAACTTAAATATGTTAAACTAATGATTTGAGGCATTTCGATATCGATTGCTAAATGTGTATATAAAAGAAAATCGACTTTATACCTAACTATAAGATTACGGAATTCTTCTAAATGCACTGCCGTTATGGCTTTATGTTAACTTCAGTTCGTTTAAGAAGGTTTATTAACTAAGATATGTTACACTAGTTATTTGAAGCATTTCGAAATCGATTGCTTAATGCATATATACAAGAAAATCGAATTTATACCTAAATATATGATAACGGAGTTCTTCTAAATGCACTGCCGTTATGCCGCCATGGCTTTATGTTAACTTCAGTGCGCTTAAGAAGCTTTATTAACTTAGATATGTTAAACCAGTTATTTGAAGCATTTCGGTATCGTTTGCTTAATGCATATATACAAGAAAATCGACTTTATACCTAAATATATGATTACGGAATTCTTCCAAATGTACTGTCGTTATGCCACCATGGCTTTATATCAACTTCAATACGTTAAAAAGGTTAATTAACTTAAATATGTTAAACTAATGATTTGATGCATTTAGATATCGATTGCTAAATGTGTATATACAAAAAAATCGAATTTATACCTAAATATAAGATTACGGATTTCTTCTACATGCACTGCCGTTATGTCGCCATGGCTTTGTGTTAACTTCAGTGCGTTAAAGTAGTTTTGTTAACTTAAATATGTCAAACTAATGATTTGAAGCATTTCAATTTCGATTGCTAAATGAGTATATACAAGAAAATCGACTTTATACCTAAATATAAGATTACGTAATTCTTCTAAATGCTTTGCCGTTATGCCGTTAAGGCGTTTGTAGAATTCAGTAAGATAAAGAGGGTTAACTAACTTAAATATGTTAAATTAATGATTTGAGGCATTTCGATATCGATTGCTAAATGTTTATGTACACGAAAATCGACTTTATACCTAAATATATGATAACGGAATTCTTCTACATGCACTGCCGTTATGCCGTTAAGGCGTTTGTAGACTTCAGTAAGATAAAGGGGGTTATTTAACTTAAATATGTTAAACTAATGATTTGAGGCATTTCGATATCGATTGCTAAATGTGTATATAAAAGAAAATCGACTTTATACCTAAATATAAGATTACGGAATTCTTCTAAATGCACTGCCGTTATGCAGTTATGGCTCTATGTTAACTTCTGTTCGTTAAAGAAGGTTTATTAACTTAAATATGTTAAACTAATGATTTGAAGATTTTTGAAATCGATTGCTAAATGCATATATACAAGAAAATCTTCTTTATACCTAAATATAAGATTACGGAATTCTTCCAAATGTACTGTCGTTATGCCGTTATGGCTTTATATCACCTTCAATACGTTAAAGATGGCTTTGTGTTAACTTCAGTGCGTTAAAGTAGGTTTGTTAACTTAAATATGTCAAACTAATGATTTAAAGCATTTCGATATCGATTGCTTAATGAGTATATACTAGAAAATCGACTTTATACCTAAATATAAGAGTATGTAGTTCTTCTAAATGCTTTGCCGTTATGCCGTTAAGGCGTTTGTAGACTTCAGTAAGATAAAGAGGGTTAATTAACTTAAATATGTTAAACTACTGACTTGAGGCATTTCGATATCGATTGCTAAATGTGTATATACAAGAAAATCGACTTTATACCTAAATATATGATAACGGAATTCTTCGAAATACACTGCCGTTATGCCGTTAAGGCGTTTGTAGACTTCAGTAAGATAAAGGGGGTTAATTAACTTAAATATGTTAAACTAATGATTTGAGGCATTTCGATATCGATTGCTAAATGTGTATACAAAAGAAAATCGACTTTATACCTAAATATAAGATTACGGAATTCTTCTAAATGCACTGCCGTTATGCAGTTATGGCTCTATGTTAACTTCTGTTCGTTAAAGAAGGTTTATTAACTTAAATATGTTAAACTAATGATTTGAAGCATTTCGAAATCGATTGCTAAATGAGTATATACAACAAAATCGACTTTATACTTAAATATGAGCTTACGGAATTCTTCTAAATGCACTGCCGTTATGCCGTCATGGCTTTATGTTAACTTCAGTTCGTTAAAGAAGGTTTATTAACTTAGATATGTTACACCAGTTATTAGAAGCATTTCGAAATCGATTGCTTAATGCATATATACAAGAAAATCGACTTTATACCTAAATATAAGATTACGGAATTCTTCCAAATGTACTGTCGTTATGCCGCCATGGCTTTATATCAACTTCAATATTTTAAAGAAGATTAATTAACTTAAATATGTTAAACTAATGATTTGAGGCATTTCGATATCGATTGCTAAATGTGTATATACAACAAAATCGACTTTATACCTTAATATAAGATTACGGAATTCTTCCAAATGCACTGCCGTTACGCCGTTAAGGCTTTTGTAGACTTTAGTAAGATAAAGAGGGTTAATTAGCTTTAATATGTTAAACTTATGATTTGAAGCATTTCGATATCAATTGCTAAATCAGTATATACAAGAAAATCGACTTTATACCTAAATATAAGATTACGTAATTCTTCTAAACGCTTTGCCGTTATGCCGTTAAGGCGTTTGTAGACTTCAGTAAGATAAAGAGGGTTAATTAACTTAAATATGTTAAACTAATGATTTGAGGCATTTCGATATCGATTGCTAAATGTGTATATACAAGAAAATCGACTTTATACCTAAATATAAGATTACGGAATTCTTCTAAATGCACTGCCGTTATGCAGTTATGGCTTTATGTTAACTTCTGTTCGTTAAAGAAGGTTTATTAACTTAGATATATTACACCAGTTATTAGAAGCATTTAGAAATCGATTGCTTAATGCACATATACAAGAAAATCGACTTTATACCTAAATATAAGATTACGAAATTCTCCCAAATGCACAGCCGTTACACTGTTATGGCTTTATGTAAACTTCAGTAAGATAAAGAAGGTTAATTAACTTAAATATGTTTAACTAATGATTTGAAGCATTTCGATATCGATTGCTAAATGCGTATATACAAGAAAATCGACTTTATAGCTAAACATAAGATTACGGAATTATTATAAATGCACCGCCGCTATGCCGCCATGGATTTATGCCAACTTCAGTTCGTTAAAGAAGGTTTATTAACTTAAATATGTTAAACTAATGATTTGAAGCATTTCGATATCGATTGCTAAATGAGTATATACAAGAAAAGCGACTTTATACCTAAATATAAGATTACGTAATTCTTCTAAATGCTTTGCCGTTATGCCGTTAAGATGTTTGTAGACTTCAGTAAGATACAGAGGGTAAGTTAACTTAAATATGTTAAACTAATGATTTGAAGCATTTCGATTTCGATTGCTAAATGTGTATATACAAGAAAATGGACCCTATACCTAAATACAAGATTACGTAATTCTTCTAAATGCTTTGCCGTTATGCCGTTAAGGCGTTTGTAGACTTCAGTAAGATAAAGAGGGTTAATTAACTTAAAAATTCAAACTAATGATTTGAAGCATTTCGATATCGATTGCTAAATGAGTGTATACAAGAAAATCGACTTTATACCTTAATATAAGATTACGGAATTCTTCTAAATGCTTTGCCGTTATGCCGTTAAGGCGTTTGTAGACTTTAGTAAGATAAAGAGGGTTAATTAGCTTAAATATGTTAAACTAATGATTTGAAGCATTTCGATTTCGATTGCTAAATGAGTATATACAACAAAATCGACTTTATACCTAAATATAAGATTACGTAATTCTTCTAAATGCTTTGCCGTTATGCCGTGAAGGCGTTTGTAGACTTCAGTAAGATAAAGAAGGTTTATTAACTTAAATATGTTAAACCAGTTATTTGAAGCATTTCGATATCGATTGCTTAATGCATATGTACAAGAAAATCAACTTTATACCTAAATATAAGAAAACGGAACTCTTCCAAATGTACTGTCGTAATGCCACCATGGCTTTATATCAACTTAAATACGTTAAAAACGGTTAATTAACTTAAATATGTTAAACTAATGATTTGAAGCATTTAGATATCGATTGCTAAATGTGTATATATAACAAAATCGACTTTATACCTAAATATATGATAACGGAATTCTTCTACATGCACTGCCGTTATGCCGCCATGGCTTTATGTTAACTTCAGTGCGTTTAAGAAGGTTTATTAGCTTAGATATGTTACACTAGTTATTTGAAGCATTTCGAAATCGATTGCTTAATGCATATATACAAGAAAATCGACTTTATACCTACATATAAGATTACGGAATGCTTCTAAATGCACTGCCGTTATGCCGTTATGGCTTTATGTTAACTTCAGTTTGTTTAAGAAGTTTCATTAACTAAGATATGTTACACTAGTTATTTGAAGCATTTTGAAATCGATTGCTTAACGCATATATACAAGAAAATCGACTTTATACATAAATATAAGATTACGGAAATCTTCCAAATGCACTGCCGTTATACCGTTACGGCTTTATGTTAACTTCAGTTAGTTAAAGAAGGTTTATTAACTTAAATATGTTAAACTAATGATTTGAAGATTTTCGAAATCGATTGCTAAATGCATATACACAACAAAATCGACTTTATACCTAAATATCAGATTACGGAATTCCTCCAAATGCACTGTCGTTATGCCGTAATGGCTTTATGTTTACTTCAGTTCGTTTAAGAAGGTTTATTAACTTAGATATGTTACACTAGTTATTTGAAACATTTCGAAATCGATTGCTTAATGCATATATACAAGAAAATCGACTTTATACCTACATATAAGATTACGGAATGCTTCTAAATGCACTGCCGTTATGCCGTTATGGCTTTATGTTAACTTCAGTTTGTTTAAGAAGTTTCATTAACTAAGATATGTTACACTAGTTATTTGAAGCATTTCGAAATCGATTGCTTAACGTATAAATACAAGAAAATCGACTTTATACCTAAATATAAGCTAACGGAATTCTTCTCAATGCACTGCCGTTTTGCCGCCACGGCTTTATGTTGACTTCAGTGCGTTAAAGAAGCTTTATTAACTTAAATATGTTAAACCAGTTATTTGAAGCATTTCGATGTCGTTTGCTTTATGCATATTTATAAGAAAATCGATTTATACTTAAATATATGATAACGGAATTCTTCTACATGTACTGCCGTTATGCCGCCATGGCTTTGTGTTAACTTCAGTAAAATAAAGAGGGTTAATTAGCTTAAATATGTTAAACTAATGATTTGAAGATTTTCGAAATCGATTGCTAAATGCATATACACAACAAAATCGACTTTATACCTAAATGTTAGATTACGGAATTCTTCCAAATGCACTGCCGTTATGCCGTTATGGCTTTATGTTAACTTCAGTTCGTTTAAGGAGGTTTATTAACTTAGATATGTTACATTAGTTATTTGAAGCATTTCGAAATCGATTGCTTAATGCATATATACAAGAAAATCGAATTTCTACCTAAATATAAGATTACGGAATTCTTCTAATTGCACTGCCGTTATGGTTTATGTTAACTTCAGTTCGTTTAAGAAGGCTTATTAACTAATATATGTTACACTCGTTATTTGAAGCATTTCGAAATCGATTGTTTAATGCATATATACAAGAAAATCGACTTTACACCTAAATATAAGCTTACGGAATTCTTCTAAATGCACTGCCGTTATGCCGCCATGGCTTTATGTTAACTTCAGTGCGTTAAAGAAGCTTTATTAACTTAAATATGTTAAACCAGTTTTTTGAAGCATTTCGATATCGTTTGCTTAATGCATACATACAAGAAAATCTACTTTATACCTAAATATATGATAAAGGAATTCTTCCAAATGTACTGTCGTTATGCCACCATGGCTTTATATCAACTTCAATATGTTAAAAAAGGTTAATTAACTTAAATATGTTAAACTATTGATTTGATGCATTTAAATATCGATTGCTAAATGTGTATATACAAAAAAATCGAATTTATACCTAAATATAAGATTACGGATTTCTTCTACATGCACTGCCGTTATGTCGCCATGGCTTTGTGTTAACTTCAGTGCGTTAAAGTAGGTTTGTTAACTTAAATATGTCAAACTAATGATTTGAAGCATTTCGATATCGATTGCTAAATCAGTATATACAAGAAAATTGACTTTATACCTAAATATAAGATTACGTAATTCTTCTAAATGCTTTGCCGTTATGCCGTTAAGGCGTTTGTAGACTTCAGTAAGATAAAGAGGGTTAATTAACTTAAATATGTTAATCTAATGACTTGAGGCATTTCGATATCGATTGCTAAATGTGTATATACAAGAAAATCGACTTTATACCTAAACATATGATAACGGAATTCTTCGAAATACACTGCCGTTATGCCGTTAAGGCGTTTGTAGACTTCAGTAAGATAAAGGGGGTTAATTAACTTAAATATGTTAAACTAATGATTTGATGCATTTAGATATCGATTGCTAAATGTATATATACAAAAAAATCGAATTTATACCTAAATATAAGATTACGGATTTCTTCTACATGCACTGCCGTTATGCCGTTAAGGCGTTTGTAGACTTCAGTAAGTTAAAGGGGGTTAATTAACTTAAATATGTTAAACTAATGATATGAGGCATTTCGATGTCGATTGCTAAATGTGTATATAAAAGAAAATCGACTTAATACCTAAATATAAGAATACGGAATTCTTCTAAATGCACTGCCGTTATGCAGTTATGGCTTTGTATCACCTTCAATACGTTAAAGATGGCTTTGTGTTAACTTCAGTGCGTTAAAGTAGGTTTGTTAACTTAAATATGTCAAACTAATGATTTAAAGCATTTCGATATCGATTACTAAATGAGTATTACAAGAAAATCGACTTTATACCTAAATATAAGAGTATGTAATTCTTCTAAATGCTTTGCCGTTATGCCGTTAAGGCGTTTGTAGACTTCAGTAAGATAAAGAGGGTTAATTAACTTAAATATGTTAATCTAATGACTTGAGGCATTTCGATATCGATTGCTAAATGTGTATATACAAGAAAATCGACTTTATACCTAAATATATGATAACGGAATTCTTCGAAATACACTGCCGTTATGCCGTTAAGGCGTTTGTAGACTTCAGTAAGATAAAGGGGGTTAATTAACTTAAATATGTTAAACTAATGATTTGAAGATTTTCGAAATCGATTGCTAAATGCATATATACAAGAAAATCTTCCTTATACCTAAATATAAGATTACGGAATTCTTCCAAATGTACTGTCGTTATGCCGTTATGGCTTTGTATCACCTTCAATGCGTTAAAGATGGCTTTGTGTTAACTTCAGTGCGTTAAAGTAGGTTTGTTAACTTAAATATGTCAAACTAATGATTTAAAGCATTTCGATATCGATTACTAAATGAGTATTACAAGAAAATCGACTTTATACCTAAATATAAGAGTATGTAATTCTTCTAAATGCTTTGCCGTTATGCCGTTAAGGCGTTTGTAGACTTCAGTAAGATAAAGAGGGTTAATTAACTTAAATATGTTAATCTAATGACTTGAGGCATTTCGATATCGATTGCTAAATGTGTATATACAAGAAAATCGACTTTATACCTAAACATATGATAACGGAATTCTTCGAAATACACTGCCGTTATGCCGTTAAGGCGTTTGTAGACTTCAGTAAGATAAAGGGGGTTAATTAACTTAAATATGTTAAACTAATGATTTGAGGCATTTCGATATCGATTGCTAAATGTGTATATAAAAATCGACTTTATACCTAAATATAAGATTACGGAATTCTTCTAAATGCACTGCCGTTATGCAGTTATGGCTCTATGTTAACTTCTGTTCGTTAAAGAAGGTTTATTAACTTAAATATGTTAAACTAATGATTTGAAGATTTTCGAAATCGATTGCTAAATGCATATATACAACAAAATCGACTTTATACTTAAATATGAGCTTACGGAATTCTTCTAAATGCACTGCCGTTATGCCGTTATGGCTTTATGTTAACTTCAGTTCGTTAAAGAAGGTTTATTAACTTAGATATGTTACACCAGTTATTTGAAGCATTTCGAAATCGATTGCTTAATGCATATATACAAGAAAATCGACTTTATACCTAAATATAAGATTACCGAATTCTTACAAATGTACTGTCGTTATGCCGCCATGGTTTTATATCAACTTCAATATGTTAAGGAAGATTAATTAACTTAAATAAGTTAAACTAATGATTTGAGGCATTTCGATGTCGATTGCTAAATGTGTATATACAACAAAATCGACTATATACCTAAATATAAGATTATGAAATTCTCCCAAATGCACTGCCGTTATACCGTTATGGCTTTATGTAATCTTCAGTAAGCTAAAGAAGGTTAACTAACTTAAATATGTTAAACTAATGATTTGAAGCATTTCGATATCGATTGCTAAATGCGTATATACAAGAAAATCGACTTTATACCTAAATATAAGATTACGGAATTCTTCCAAATGCACTGCCGTTACGCCGTTAAGGCTTTTGTAGACTTTAGTAAGATAAAGAGGGTTAATTAGCTTTAATATGTTAAACTAATGATTTGAAGCATTTTAATATCGATTATTAAATGAGTATATACAAGAAAATCGACTTTATAACTAAATATAAGATTACGTAATTCTTCTAATTGCTTTGCCTGTATGCCGTTAAGACGTTTGTAGACTTCAGTAAGATAAAGAGGGTTAATTAACTTAAATATGTTAAACTAATGATTTGAGGCATTTCGATATCGATTGCTAAATGTGTATATACAAGAAAATTGACTTTGTACCTAAATATATGATAACAAAATTCTTCTACAGGCACTGCCGTTAAGGCGTTTGTAGACTTCAGTAAGATAAAGAGGGTTAATTAACTTAAATATGTTAAACTAATGATTTGAGGCATTTCGATATCGATTGCTAAATGTGTATATACAAGAGAATTGACTTTGTACCTAAATATATGATAACGGAATTCTTCTAAATGCCTTGCCGTTACGCCGTTAAGGCTTTTGTAGACTTCAGTAAGATAAAGAAGGTTAATTAGCTTAAAAATTTTAAACTAATGATTTGAGGCATTTCGATATCGATTGCTAAATGTGTATTTAAAAGCAAAATCGACTTTATACCTAAATATAAGATTACGTAATTCTTCTAAACGCTTTGCCGTTATGCCGTTTGTAGACTTCACTAAGATAAAGAGGGTTAATTAACTTAAATATGTTAAACTAATTATTTGAAGCATTTCGATATCGATTGCTAAATGAGTATATACAAGAAAATCGACCTTATACCTAAATATAAGATTACGTAATTCTTCTAAATGCTTTGCCTATATGTCGTTAAGATGTTTGTTGACTTCAGTAAAATAAAGAGGGTTAATTAACTGAAATATGTTAAACTAATGATTTGAAGCATTTCGATATCGATTGCTAAATGAGTACATACAAGAAAATCGACTTTATACCTAAATATAAGATTACGTAATTCTTCTAAATGCCTTGCCGTTATGCCGTTAAGGCGTTTGTAGACTTCAGGAAGATAAAGACGGATAATTAACTTAAATATGTTAAACTAATGATTTGAGGCATTTCGATATCTTTTGCTAAATGTGTATATACAAGAAAATTGACTTTGTACCTAAATATATGATAACGGAATTCTTCTACATGCACCGCCGTTATGCCGTTAAGGCGTTTGTAGCCCTTCAGTAAGATAAAGGGGGTTAATTAACTTAAATACGGTAAACTAATGATTTGAGGCATTTCGATATCGATTGCTAAATGTGTATATACAAGAAAATCGACTTTATTCCTAAATATATGATAACGGATTTATTCTACATGCACTGCCGTTATGCCGCCATGGCCTTGTGTTAACTTCAGTGCGTTAAAGAAGGTTTGTTAACTTAAATATGTTAAACTAATGATTTGAAGCATTTCAAAATCGATTGCTAAATGCATATATACAAGAAAATCGACTTAATACCTAAATATAAGATTACGGAATTCTTTCAAATGCACTGCCGTTATACCGTTATGGCTTTATCTTAACTTCAGTGCGTTAAAGAAGCTTTACTAAACCACTTATTTGAAGCATTTCGATATCGATTGCTTAATGCATATATACAAGAAAATCGACTTTATACCTAACTATAAGATTACGGAATTCTTCCAAATGTACTGTGGTTATGCCGCCATGGCTTCATATCAACTTTAATACGTTAAAGAAGGATAATTAACTTAAATATGTTAAACTAATGATTTGAAGCATTTCGATATCGATTGCTAAATGTGCATATACAAAAAAATCGAATTTATACCTAAATAGAAGATTACGGAATTCTTCTACATGCACTGCCGTTATGCCGCCATGGCCTTGTGTTAACTTCAGTGCGTTAAAGTAGGTTTGTTAACTTAAATATGTTAAACTAATGATTTGAAGCATTCCGCTATCGATTGCTAAATGAGTATATACAAGAAAATCGACTTTATACCTAAATATAAGATTACTTAATCCTTCTAAGTGCACTGCCGTTATGCCGTTATGGCTTTAGTTTAACTTCAGTTCGTTTAAGAAGGTTTATTAACTTAGATATGTTACACCAGTTATTTGAAGCATTTCGAAATCGATTGCTTAATGCAAATATACAAGAAAATCGACTTTCTACCTAAATATAAGATTACGGAATTCTTCCAAATGTACTGTCGTTATGCCGCCATGGCTTTATATCACCTTCAATACGTTAAAGAAGGTTAATTAACTTAAATATGATAAACTAATGATTTGAAGCATTTCGAAATCGATAGCTAAATGTCTATATATACAAGAAAATCGAGTTTATACATAAATATAAGACTACGGAATTCTTCCAAATGTATTGTCGTTATGCCGCCATGGCTTTATATCACCTTCAATACGTTAAAGAAGGTTAATTAACTTAACTTGGTAAACTAATGATTTGAAGCATTTCGAAATCGATTGCTTAATGCATATATACAAGAAAATCGACTTTCTACCTAAATATAAGATTACGGAATTCTTCCAAATGTACTGTCGATATGCCGCCATGGCTTTATATCAACTTCAATATGTTAAAGAAGGTTAATTAACTTAAATATGTTAAACTAATGATTTTAGGCATTTCGGTATCGATAGCTAAATGAGTATATACAAGAAAATCGACTTTATACCTAAATATAAGATTATGGAATTCTTCCAAATGCACTGCCGTTATACCGCCATGGATTTATGCCAACTTCAGTTCGTTAAAGAAGGTCTATTAACCTAAATATGTTAAACTAATGATTTGAAGCATTTCGATATCGATTGCCAAATGCATATATGCAAGAAAATCGACTTTATACCTAAATATAAGATTATGCACTGCTGTTATGCCGCCATGGATTTATGCCAACTTCAGTTCGGTTAAGAAGGTTTATTAACTTAAATATGTTAAACTAATGATTTGATACATTTCGATATCGATTGCTGAATGAGTATATACAAGAAAATCGACTTTATACCTAAATATAAGATTATGGAATTCTTCCAAATGCACTGCCGTTATACCGCCATGGATTTATGCCAACTTCAGTTCGTTAAAGAAGGTTTATTAACCTAAATATGTTAAACTAATGATTTGAAGCATGTCGATATCGATAGCTAAATGAGTATATACAAGAAAATCTACTTTATACCTAAATATAAGATTACGGAATTCTTCCAAATGCACTGCCGTTATGCCTTTAAGGCTTTTGTAGACTTTAATAAGATAAGGAGGGTTAATTAACTTAAATATGTTAAACTAATGATTTGAGGCATTTCGATATCGATTGCTAAATATGTATATACAAGAAAATCGACTTTATACTTAATTAAAGATTACGGAATTCTCCTAAATGCACTGGCGTTATACCGTTAAGGGTTTGTGTAGACTTCAGTAAGGTAAAAAAAGTTTATTAACTTAAATATGTTAAACTAATGATTTGAAGCATTTTGACATCGATTGACAAATGAGTATATACAAGAAACTTGACTTTATACCTAAACATAGGATAACGGAATTCTTCCAAATACACTGCCGTTATTCCGACAAGGCTTTATCTCGACTTTAGTTCGTTAAAGTAGGTTTGTTAACTTAAATATGTTGAACTAATGATTTGAAGCATTTCGATATCGATTGTTATATGAGTATATACAAGAAAATCGACTTTATACCTAAATATAGGATTACGGAATTCTTCCAAATGTACTGTCGTTATGCCACCATGGCTTTATATCACCTTCAATACGTTAAGAAGATTAATTAACTTAAATATGGTAAACTAATGGTTTGAAGCATTTCGATATCGATTGCTAAATATGTAAATACAAGAAAATCGACTTTACATCTAAATATAAGATTACGGAATTCTCCTAAATGCACTGCCGTTATACCGTTAAGGCTTTGGGTAGACTTCAGTAAGCTAAAAAAAGTTTATTAACTTAAATATGTTAAACTAATGATTTGAAGCATTTCGATATCGATTGCTTATTGTGTAAATTTAAGAAAATCGACTTTATACCTAAATATAATATTACGGAACTCTTCTACATGCACTGTCGTTATGTTGCCAGGGCTTTATGCCAACTTCAGTTCGATAAAGAAGGTCTATTAACTAAAATATGTTAAACTAATGGGTCGAAGCATCTCGATATCGATTGCTAAATGTGTATATACAACAAAATCGACTTTATACCTAAACATAAGATTACGGAATTCTTCCAAATGCGCTGCCGTTATACCGTTATGGCTTTATGTTAACTTCAGTTCGTTAAAGAAGGTTTATTAACTTAGATATGTAACGCCAGTTATTTGAAGCATTTCGAAATCGATTGCTTAATGCATATATACAAGAAAATCGACTTTATACCTAAATATAAGAGTACGGAATTCTTCCAAATGTACTGTCGTTATGCCGCCATGGCTTTATTCACACTTCAGTTCGTTAAAGAAGGTTAATTAACTTAAATATGTTAAACTAATGATTTGAAGCATTCCGATATCGATTGCTGAATGCGTATATACAAGAAAATCGACTTTATACCTAAATATAAGATTACGGAATTACTCTAAATGCACTGCCGTTATGCCGCCATGGATTTATGCCAACTTCAGTTCGTTAAAGAAGGTTAATTAACTTTAATATGTTAAACTAATGATTTGAGGCATATCGATATCGATTGCTAAATGAGTATATACAAGAAAATCGACTTTATACCTAAATATAAGATTATGGAATTCTTCTACTTTGCCGTTATGCCGTTAAGGCGTTTGTAGACTTCAGTAAGATAAAGAGGGTTAATTAACTTAAATATGTTAAACTAATAACTTGAAGCATTTCGATATCGAATGCTAAATATGTATATACAAGAAAATCGACTTTATACTTAAATACAAGATTACGGAATTCTCCCAAATGCACTGCCGTTATGCCGCCATGGATTTATGCCAACTTCCGTTCGTTAAAAAAGGTTTATTAACTTAAATATGTTAAACTAATGATTCGAAGCATTTCGATATGGATTGCTAAATGACTATATACAAAAAAATCGACTTTATACCTAAATAAAGGATTACGGAATTCTTCCAAATGCACTGCCGTTATGCCGTTAAGGCTTTTGTAGACTTTAGTAAGGTAAAGAGGGTTAATTAACTTAAATATGTTAAATTAATGATTTGAAGCATTTCGATATCGATCGCTAAATATGTGTATACAAGAAAATCGACTTAATACCTAAATATAAGATTACGGAATTCTCCTAAATGCACTGCCTTTATACCGTTAAAGCTTTGTGCAGACTTCAGTAAGTTAAAAAAAGTTTATTAATTTAAATATGTCAAATTAATGATTTGAAGCATTTCGATATCGATTGCTTATCGTGTAAATTTAAGAAAATCGACTTTATGCCTAAATATAAGATTACGGAATTATTCTAAATGCACTGCCGTTATGCCGCCATGGATTTATGCCAACTTCAGTTCGTTAAAGAAGGTTTATTAACTTAAGTATATTAAACTAATGATTTGAAGCATTTCGATATCGATTGCTATATGAGTACATACAAGAAAATCGACTTTATACCTAAATATAAGGTTACGAAGTTCTTCCAAATGTACTGTCGTTATGCCACCATAGCTTTGTTCACCCTCAATACGTTAAGAAGATTAATTAACTTAAATATGTTAAACTAATGGTTTGAAGCATTTCGATATCGATTGCTAAATATGTAAATACAAGAAAATCGACTTTACATCTAAATATAATATTACGGAATTCTCCTAAATGCACTGCCGTTATACCGTTAAGGCTTTGTGTAGACTTCATTAAGCTTAAAAAAGTTTATTAACATAAATACGTTAAACTAACGATTTGAAGCATTTCGATATCGATTGCTTATTGTGCAAATTTAAAAAAATCGACTTTATACCTAAATATAAGATTACGGAATTAGTCTAAATGCACTGTCGCTATTTTGCCAGGACTTTATGCCAACTTCAGTACGTTAAAGAAGGTTTATCAACTAAAATATGTTAAACTAATGGGTTGAAGCATCTCGATATCGATTGCTAAATGTGTATATACAACAAAATCGACTTTATACCTAAACATATGATAACGGAATTCTTCTGAATGCACTGCCGTTATGCCGCTAAGGCTTTTGTAATCTTCATTAAGATAAAGAGGGTTAATTAGCTTAAATATGTTAAGCTAATGATTTCAAGCATTTCGATATCGATTGCTAAATGTGTATATACAACAAAACCGACTTTATACCTAAATATAAGATTACGTAATTCTTCTAAATGCACTGCCGTTATGCCGTTAAGGCTTTATGTAGACTTCAGTAAGATAAGGAGGGTTTATTAATCTAAATATGTTAAACTAATGATTTATTCCTTGTTTCCTTGAAAGACTACATCATTTTTTTTCAAGTTCAAGAAATTTTTTTTTCCATAAAATTTTTCTGAACTCTGGATTTTGGAGTTAAATAGCTTTTATATTTCCGCTTAACCCCCCCGCGTTGGATACTACTGGACTTTCACCAGCTTCAGTTTCTGGTAGGGGGGATCCCCTCCAAAATCCAGAGTTCAGAAAAATTTTATGGAAAAAAAATTTCTTGAACTTGAAAACAATGATGTAGTTTTTCAAGGAAACAAGGAATTGCCGCAACAATTCAAAGAATTAACCACACCATTCCGTTGCTTTAATTATTTTTTTAACGATGACTTGCAAAATGAAATTGTGTATCAGAGCAATTTGTATGCAAAACAGCAAGATGTTTCTACAAACTTTACTTTGACATCGTGTGATTTAACAAAATATATCGGAATTTTAATTTATATGTCTGTGTACCGATATCCCAGTGTCGAGAGTTACTGGTCCAAACATTCTTTCGAGCCAGTTAGAAACGCAATGACTCCCAAACAGTTTTTTTCAATCAGAAAATATCTTCATTTCATTGATACCAAACAAATGAAAAAACCACAGGAAGCAGGATTTGATGAATTGTATAAAATTCGTCCACTTATTGATAGACTCAATATGCGATTTGATTCTGTGCCAAAAACAGCTCGGTTGTGCATTGATGAACAAATGTGTTCAACAAAAATATTGACAAAATTTCGACAATATATGCCCGCAAAGCCCCATAAATATGGCATGAAACTTTTTGTTCTTTGTGACTCGAATGGCTTTTCGTACAGATTCGAAGTATACAAAGGGGCTGGCGATAATAAAGTAATACCTAATACTCCTGATTTAGGATCAACAGCCAATGTAGTCATAAGGTTGTCAAATACAATTCCAGATTTCAAAAATCACATATTGTACTTTGATAATTTTTATACCTCTCTGCCACTTCTTGTTTATTTACGAAGCAGAGGAATTTACGTATTAGGAACCGTCCGATCTAACAGAATACCCAACTGCAAGCTTGAAAGGGAAATGGAATTAAAAGATAAAGAACGTGGATACTCAGAGTATCTTGTGTTCAATGAAAGGATACAAAATATGTACGACTGGTATCCACGTATGCTGGAATTAAGCCATTTAAAACACTAAACAACAATTCACAACCCTTAAAAATATGCCGTTATGACCGGAAAAATAAATCATACGTCGATGTAGACTGTCCTAATATAATTAAAGAATATAACCGCCATATGGGTGGTGTTGATTTGATGGACAGTTTACTTGGTCGCTATCACATCAGAGTTAAGACCAAAAAATGGACTTTGCGTTTATTTTATCACTTAATTGATATGTCGATAGTAAATTCATACCTCCTTTTTCAGCGTATTCATGGAATTAACTGTAAAGATATTTATCATAAAAAATTACCAAATTTTCGTATTGAAGTGGCTGATGTACTTTGTCGTTATGAGGAGACTAACGCCAAAAGAGCCGTCGGTAGACCTCAAAGCCAAAGTCCACAAATACAAAAATTTAAGAAATCCTATGATCCACCTGCTGACATTCGTTTTGATGGAGTTGGACATATGCCTGACGTTTTGAGCCGCAGTGGCAAAAAAGTATGCAAACTTTCGGGATGTATGTCCGAAACACAAATGTATTGTACTAAGTGTAAATTAAATCTGTGCCTCTCACACAATAACAAATGTTTTCAAATTTATCATCAAAACAATAAAAAGAACTGAAAAAGTTTCAATTAAAATCATCCTCTAATAAAAGTTTTTTATTACGTTACCAGGCAGGTCCGCCTTTTGGCGGTCAACATAATTTCTCACCTGGAAGGTAAGTTTATATTTTTTTTACCTTTTAACATTGACGTATGTTTTATTTAGCCAAAAACTATGAAAAAAAATTTTTTTTAATCGAAAAGAAATTGGCCGGTTAGAGGGTTAACATATTTAAGTTAATTAACCCTCTTTATCTGTCTACAAACGGCTTAACGGCATAGTGGCAAAGCATTTAGAAGAATTACGTTATCTTATATTAAGGTATGAAGTCGATTTTGTTGTATATACACATTTAGCAATCGATATCGAAATGCCTCAAATCATTAGTTTAACATATTTAAGTTAATTAACCTTCTTTAACATATTGAAGTTGATATAAAGCCATGGCGGCATAACGACAGTACATTTGGAAGAATTCCGTAATCTTATATTTAGGTATAAAATCGATTTTGTTGTATATACACATTAAGCAATCGATATCGAAATGCCTCAAATCATTAGTTTAACATATTTAAGTTAATTAACCTTCTTTAACATATTGAAGTTGATATAAAGCCATGGCGGCATAACGACAGTACATTTGGAAGAATTCCGTAATCTTATATTTAGGTATAAAATCGATTTTCTTGTATATATTCATTAAGCAATCGATTCCGAAATGCTTCAAATAACTGGTGTAACATATCTAAGTTAATAAACCTTCTTTATCGAACTGGAGTTAACATAAAGCCATAACAGCATAACGGCAGTGTATTTAGAAGAATTCCGTAAGCTTATATTTAGGTATAAAGTCGATTTTGTTGTATATACACATTTAGCAATCGATATCGAAATGCTTCAAATAACTAGTGTAACATATCTAAGTTAATAAACCTTCTTAAACGAACTAAAGTTAACACAAAGCCATGGCGGCATAACGGCAGTGCATTTAGAAAAATTCCGTAATCTTATATTTAGGTATAAAGTCGATTTTCTTGTATATCACATTTAGCAATCGATATCGAAATGGCTCAAATCATTAGTTTAACATATTTAAGTTAATTAACCCTCTTTATCTTACTGAAGTCTACAAACGCCTTAACGGCATAACGGCAGTGCATGTAGAAGATACGGAAATCATTAGTTTAAAATATTTAAGTTAATAAACCTTCTTTAACGAACTGAAGTTGGCATAAATCCATGGCGGCATAACGGCAGTGCATTTAGAATAATTCCGTAATCTTATATTTAGGTATGAAGTCGATTTTCTTGTATATACTCATTTAGCAATCGATATCGAAATGCTTCAAATCATTAGTTTAACATATCTAAGCTAATTAACCCTCTTTATCTTACTAAAGTCTACTAACGCCTTAACGGCGTAACGGCAGTGCATTTGAAAGAATTCCGTAAATTTATATTTAGGTATAAAGTCGATTTTCTTGTATATACTCATTAAGCAATCGATTTCGAAATGCTTCAAATAACTAGCTTAACATATCTAAGTTAATAAACCTGCTTAAACGAACTAAAGTTAGCATAAAGCCATAACGGCATAACGGCAGTGCATTTGGAAGAATTCCGTAATCTTATATTTAGGTATAAATTCGATTTTGTTGTGTATATGCATTTAGCAATCGATTTCGAAAATCTTCAAATCATTAGTTTAACATATTTAAGTTAATAAAGCTTCTTTAACGCACTGAAGTTAACACAAAGCCATGGCGGCATAACGGCAGTTCATGTAGAAGAATTCCGTAATCTTATATTTAGGTATAAAGTCGATTTTCTTGTATATACACATTAAGCAATCGATATCGAAATGCCTCAAATCATTAGTTTAACATATTTAAGTTAATTAACCCCCTTTATCTTACTGAAGTCTACAAACGCCTTAACGGCATAACGGCAATGCATGTAGAAGAATTCCGTTATCATATATTTAGGTATAAAGTCGATTTTCTTGTATATACTCATTAAGCAATCGATATCGAAATGCTTCAAATCATTAGTATAACATATTTAAGTTATTAAACCTTTTTTAACGAACTGAAGTTGGCATAAATCCATGGCGGCATAAAGGCAGTGCATTTAGAATAGTTCCGTAAGCTTATATTTAGGCATAAAGTCGATTTTCTTGTATATACGCATTTAGCAATCGATATCGAAATGCTTCAAATCATTAGTTTAACATATTTAAGTTAATTAATCTTCTTTATCTTACTGAAGTTTACATAAAGCCATAACGGTATGACGGCAGTGCATTTGAGAGAATTTCGTAATCTTGTATTTAAGTATAAAATCGATTTTTTTGTATATACACATTTAGCAATCGATATCGAAATGCCTCAAATCATTAGTTTAACATAGTTAAGTTAATTAACTTTCTTTAACATATTGAAGTTGATATAAAGCCTTGGCGACATAACGACAGTACATTTGGAAGAATTCCGTAATCTTATATTTAGGTATAAAGAAGATTTTCTTGTATATATGCATTTAGCAGTCGATTTCGAAAATCTTCAAATCATTAGTTTAACTATTTAAGTTAATAAACCTTCTTAACGAACTGAAGTTAACATAAAGCCATAACGGCATAACGGCAGTGCATTTAGAAGGATTCCGTAAGCTCATATTTAGGTATAAAGTCGATTTTGTTGAATATACGCATTTAGCAATCGATATCAAAATGCTTCAAATCATTATTTTAACAAGTTAAGTTAGTTAACCTTCTTTAACGTATTGAAGGTAATATAAAGCCATAGCGGCATAACGGCAGGGCATTTGGAAGAACTCCGTAATCTTATATTTAGGTATAAAGAAGATTTTCTTGTATATATGCATTTAGCAGTCGATTTCGAAAATATTCAAATCATTAGTTTAACATATTTACGTAAATAAACCTTCTTTAACGAACAGAAGTTAACATAAAGCCATAACTGCATAACGGCAGTGCATTTAGAAGAATTCCGTAATCTTACATTTATGTATAAAGTCGATTTTCTTCTATATATTCATTTGGCAATCGATTTCGAAAATCTTCAAATCATTAGTTTAACATATTTAAGTTAATAAACCTTCTTTATCTTACTGAAGTCTACAAACGTCTTAACGGCATAACGGCAAAGCATTTAGAAGAATTACGTTATCTTATATTTAGGTATAAAGTCGATTTTCTTGTATATACTGATTTAGCAATCGATATCGAAATGCTTCAAATCATTAGTTTGACATATTTAAGTTAACAAACCTACTTTAACGAAAAGAAGTTAACATAAAGCCATAACTGCATAACGGCAGTGCATTTAGAAGAATTCCGTAATCTTATATTTAGGTATAAAGTCGATTTTCTTGTATATACACATTTAGCAATCGATAGCGAAATGCCTCAAATCATTAGTTTAACATATTTAAGTTAATTAACCTTCTTTATCTTACTGAAGTCTACAAACGCCTTAACGGCATAACGGCAAAGCATTTAGAAGAATTACGTTATCTTATATTTAGGTATAAAGTCGATTTTCTTGTATATACTGATTAAGCAATCGATATCGAAATGCTTCAAATCATTAGTTTGGCATATTTAAGTTAACAAAGCTTCTTTAACGCACTGAAGTTAACACAAAGCCATGGCGGCATAACGGCAGTGTATGTAGAAGAAATCCGTAATCTTATATTTAGGTATAAAGTCGATTTTCTTGTATATACACATTTAGCAATCGATACCGAAATGCCTCATATCATTAGTTTAACATATTTAAGTTAATTAACCCTCTTTAACATATTGAAGTTGATATAAAGCCATGGCGGCATAACGACAGTACATTTGGAAGAATTCCGTAAGCTTATATATAGGTATAAAGTCGATTTTCTTGTATATATGCATTAAGCAATGGATTTCGAAATGCCTCAAATAACTGGTGTAACATATCTAAGTTAATAAACCTTCTTTAACGAACTGAAGTTAACATAAAGCCATAACGGCATAACTGCAGTGCAGTTAGAAGAATTCCGTAAGCTTATATTTAGGTATAAAGTCGATTTTGTTGTATATACACATTTAGCAATCGATATCGAAATGCCTCAAATCATCAGTTTAACATATATAAGTTAATAAACCTTCTTTAACATATTGAAGTTGATATAAAGCCATGGCGGCATAACGACAGTACATTTAGAAGAATTCCGTAATCTTAAAATTAGGTATAAAGTCGATTTTCTTATATATATGCATTAAGCAATCGATTTCGAAATGCTTCAAATAACTGGTGTAACATATCTAAGTTAATAAAGCTTCATTAACGAACTGAAGCTAACATAAAGCCATAACGGCATAACGGCATAACGGCAGTGCATTTAGAATAATTCCGTAAGCTTATATTTAGGTATAAAGTCGATTTTGTTGTATATACGCATTTAACAATCGATATCGAAATACCTCAAATCATTAGTTTAACATATTTAAGTTAATTAACCTTCTTTAACATATTGAAGTTGATATAAAGCCATGGCGGCATAACGACAGTACATTTGGAAGAATTCCGTAATCTAATAATGAGGTATAAAAACGATTTTCTTGTATATATGCATTAAGCAATCGATTTCGAAATGCTTCTAATAACTGGCGTAACATATTTAAGTTAATAAACCTTCTTTAACGAACTGAAGTTAACATAAAGCCATAACGGCATAACGGCAGTGCATTTAGAAGAATTCCGTAATCTTATAATTAGGTATAAAGTCGATTTTCTTGTATATATGCATTAAGCAATCGATTTCGAAATGCTTCAAAAAACTGGTGTAACATATCTAAGTTAATAAACCTTCTTAAACGAATAAAGTTAACACAAACCATGGCGGCATAACGGCAGTTCATGTAGAAGCATTCCGTAATCTTTAATTTAGGTATGAAGTCGATTTTCTTGTATATACACATTTAGCAATCGATATCGAAATGCCTCAAATCATTAGTGTAACATACTTAAGTTAATTAACCCCCTTTACCTTACTGAAGTCTACAAACGCCTTAACGCCATAACGGCAAAGCATTTAGAAGAATTACATAATCTTATATTTAGGTATAAAGTCGATTTTGTTGTATATACACATTTAGCAATCGGTATCGAAATGCTTCAAATCATTAGTTTAACATATTTAAGCTAATTAACCCTCTATATCTTACTGAAGTCTACAAAAGCCTTAGCGGCATAACGGCAGTGCATTCAGAAGAATTTTGTTATCATACATTTGGGTATAAAGTCGATTTTCTTGTATATACACATTTAGCAATCGATATCGAAATGCCACAAATCATTAGTTTAACGTATTTAAGTTAATTAACCCTCTTTATCTTACTGAAGTCTACAAACATCTTAACGGCATATAGGCAAAGCATTTAGAAGAATTACGTAATCTTATATTTAGGTATAAAGTCGATTTTCTTGTATATACTCATTTAGCAATCGATATCAAAATGCTTCAAATCATTAGTTTAACATATTTTAGTTAATTAACCCTCTTTATCTTACTGAAGTCTACAAACGGCTTAATGGCAGTGCATTTGGGAGAATTTCGTAATCTTATATTTAGGTATAAAATCGATTTTGTTGTATACACACATTTAGCAATCGATATCGAAATGCTTCAAATAATTAGTTTAACATATCTAAGCTAATTAACCATCTTTATCTTACTAAAGTCTACTAACGCCTTAACGGCGTAACGGCAGTGCATTTGAAAGAATTCCGTAAATTTATATTTTGGTATAAAGTCGATTTTCTTGTATATACTCATTAAGCAATCGATATCGAAATGCCTCAAATCATTAGTTTAACATAGTTAAGTTAATTAACTTTCTTTAACATATTTAAGTTGATATAAAGCCTTGGCGACATAACGACAGTACATTTGGAAGAATTCCGTAATCTTATATTTAGGTATAAAGAAGATTTTCTTGTATATATGCATTTGGCAGTCGATTTCGAAAATCTTCAAATCATTAGCTTAACTATTTAAGTTAATAAACCTTCTTTAATGAACTGAAGTTAACATAAAGCCATAACGGCATAACGGCAGTGCATTTAGAAGGATTCCGTAAGCTCATATTTAGGTATAAAGTCGATTTTGTTGAATATACGCCTTTAGCAATCGATATCAAAATGCTTCAAATCATTATTTTAACAAGTTAAGTTAGTTAACCTTCTTTAACGTATTGAAGGTAATATAAAGCCATAGCGGCATAACGGCAGGGCATTTGGAAGAATTCCGTAATCTTATATTTAGGTATAAAGAAGATTTTCTTGTATATATGCATTTAGCAGTCGATTTCGAAAATATTCAAATCATTAGTTTAACATATTTACGTAAATAAACCTTCTTTAACGAACAGAAGTTAACATAAAGCCATAACTGCATAACGGCAGTGCATTTAGAAGAATTCAGTAATCTTACATTTATGTATAAAGTCGATTTTCTTCTATATATTCATTTGGCAATCGATTTCGAAAATCTTCAAATCATTAGTTTAACATATCTAAGTTAATAAACCTTCTTTATCTTACTGAAGTCTACAAACGTCTTAACGGCATAACGGCAAAGCATTTAGAAGAATTACGTTATCTTATATTTAGGTATAAAGTCGATTTTCTTGTATATACTGATTTAGCAATCGATATCGAAATGCTTCAAATCATTAGTTTGGCATATTTAAGTTAACAAAGCTTCTTTAACGCACTGAAGTTAACACAAAGCCATGGCGGCATAACGGCAGTGTATGTAGAAGAAATCCGTAATCTTATATTTAGGTATAAAGTCGATTTTCTTGTATATACACATTTAGCAATCGATACCGAAATGCCTCATATCATTAGTTTAACATATTTAAGTTAATTAACCTTCTTTAACATACTGAAGTTGATATAAAGCCATGGCGACATAACGACAGTACATTTGGAAGAATTCCGTAATCTTATATTTAGGTATAAAGTCGATTTTCTTGTATATATGCATTAAGCAAACGATATCGAAATGCTTCAAATAACTGGTTTAACATATTTAAGTTAATAAAGCTTCTTTAACGCACTGAAGTTAACACAAAGCCATGGCGGCATAACGGCAGTGCAATCAGAAGAATTCCGTAAGCTTATAATTAGGTATAAAGTCGATTTTCTTGTATATATGCATTAAGCAATCGATTTTGTAATGCTTCAAATAACTAGCTTAACATATCTAAGTTAATAAACCTTCTTAAACGAAATGAAGTGAACATAAAGCCATAACGGCATAACGGCAGTGCATTTAGAAAAATTCCGTATTCTTATATTTAGGTATAAAGTCGATTTTGTTGTGTATATGCATTTAGAAACCGATTTCTAAAATATTTAAATCATTAGTTTAACATATTTAAGTAAATAAAGCTTCTTTAACGCACTGAAGTTAACACAAAGCCATGGCGGCATAACGGCAGTTTATGTAGAAGAATTCCGTAATTTTATATTTAGGTATAAAGTTGATTTTCTTGTATATACACATTTAGAAATCGATACCGAAATGCCTCATATCATTAGTTTAACATATTTAAGTTAATTAACCTTCTTTAACATACTGAAGTTGATATAAAGCCATGGCGATATAACGGCAGTGCATTTGGAAGAATTCCGTAAGCTTATATTTAGGTATAAAGTCGATTTTGTTGTATATACACATTTAGCAATCGATATCGAAATGCCTAAATCATTAGTTTAACATATTTAAGTTAATTCCCCCTTTTTAAACCCTACTGAAGTCTAAAAGTTCGGCTTAAGGGAAAAGCATTTGAAGAATTCTAATCTTTATTTAGGTATAAAGTCGATTTTTTGTATATACATTTAGCAACCAATATCGAAATGCTTCAAATCATTAGTTTAACATATTTAAGTAATTAACCCTCTTTATCTTACTGAAGTCTAAAAAAGCCTTACGGCATAACGGCAGGCATTAGAAGAATTCCTTTATCTATATTTAGGTATAAAGTCGATTTTTTGTATATACACATTTAGCAATCGATATCGAAATGCTTCAAATCATTAGTTTACATATTTAAGTTAATTAACCCCCTTTATCTTTGAAGCCCACAAAGCCTTAACGGCATAACGGCAGTGCATTAGAAGAATTCCGTTATCATATATTTAGGTATAAAGCCCATTTTTTTATATACACATTTAGCAATCGATATCAAAATGCTTCAAATCATTAGTTTAACATATTTAAGCTAATTAACCCTCTTTATCTTACTGAAGTCTACAAAAGCCTTAACGGCGTAACGGCAGTGCATTTGGAAGGATTCCGTAATCTTATATTTAGGTATAAAATCGATTTTCTTGTATATACTCATTTAGCAATCGATATCGAAATGCTTCAAATCATTAGTTTAACATATTTAAGTTAATAAACCTTCTTTAACGAACTGAAGTTGATATAAAGCCATAACGGCATAACGGCAGTGCATTTGAAGAATTCCGTAATCTTATATTTAGGTATAAAGTCGATTTTGTTGTATATACACATTTAGCAATCGATATCGAAATGCTTCAAATCATTAGTTTAACACATTTAAGTTAATTAACCCTCTTTATCTTACTGAAGTCTACAAACGTTTTAACGGCATAAAGGCAAAGCATTTAGAAGAATTAAGTAATCTTATATTTAGGTATAAAGTCGATTTTGTTGTATATACACATTTAGCAATCGATATCGAAATGCCTCAAATCATTAGTTTAACATATTTAAGTTAATTAACCCCCATTATCTTACTGAAGTCTACAAACGCCTTAACGGCATAACGTTAGTGCATTTGGAAGAATTCCGTAATCTTATATTTAGGTATTAAGTCTATTTTCTTGTATATACACATTTAGCAATCGATATCGAAACGCCTAAAATCATTAGTTTAACAAATTTAAGTTAATTAACGCCCATTATCTTACTGAAGTCTACAAACGCCTTAACGGCATAACGGCAGTGCATGTAGAAGAATTCCGTTATCATATATTTAGGTTAAAAATCGATTTTCTTGTATATACTCATTTAGCAATCGATATCGAAATGCTTCAAATCATTAGTTTAACATATTTAAGTTAATAAACCTTCTTTAACGAACTGAAGTTGGCATAAATATATGGCGGCATAACGGCGGTGCATTTATAATAATTCCGTAATCTTATATTTAGGTATAAAGTCGATTTTCTTGTATATACTCATTTAGCAATCTATCTCGAAATGCTTCAAATCATTAGTTTAACATATTTAAGTTAATAAACCTTCTTTAACTAACTGAAGTTGATATAAAGCCATAACGGTATAACGGCAGTGCATTTGAAGAATTCCGTAATCTTATATTTAGGTATAAAATCGATTTTGTTGTATATACACATTTAGCAATCGATATCGAAATGCCTCAAATCATTAGTTTAACATATTTAAGTTAATTAACCTTCTTTCACATATTGAAGTTGATATAAAGTCATGGCGGCATAACGGCAGTACATTTGGAAGAATTCCGTAATCTTATATTTAGGTATAAAGTCGGTTTTCTTGTATTAATGCATTTAGCAATCGATATCGAAATGCTTCAAATCATTAGTTTAACATATTTAAGTTAATAAACCTTCTTTAACGAACTGAAGTTTGCATAAATCCATGGCGGGATAACGGCAGTGCATTTAAAATAATTCCGTAATCTTATATTTAGGTATAAAGTCGATTTTCTTGTATATACACATTTAGCAATCGATATCGAAATGCTTCAAATCATTAGTTTAACATATTTAAGTTAATTAACCCTCTTTAACCTACTGAAGTCTACAAACGCCTTAACGGCTTAACGGCAAAGCATTTAGAAGAATTACATAATCTTGTATTTAGGTATAAAGTCGATTTTGTTGTATATACACCTTTAGCAACCAATATCGAAATGCTTCAAATCATTAGTTTAACATATTTAAGCTAATTAACCCTCTTTATCTTACTGAAGTCTACAAAAGCCTTAGCGGCATAACGGCAGTGCATTCAGAAGAATTCCGTTATCATATATTTAGGTATAAAGTCGATTTTCTTGTATATACACATTTAGCAATCGATATCGAAATGCTTCAAATCATTAGTTTGACATATTTAAGTTAATTAACCCCCTTTATCTTACTGAAGTCCACAAATGCCTTAACGGCATAACGGCAGTGCATGTAGAAGAATTCCGTTATCATATATTTAGGTATAAAGTCCATTTTATTGTATATACACATTTAGCAATCGATACCGAAATGCCTCAAATCATTAGTTTAACATATTTAAGTTAATTAACCTTCTTTAACATATTAAAGTTGATATAAAGCCATGGCGGCATAACGACAGTACATTTGGAAGAATTCCGTAATCTTATATTAAGGTATAAAGTCGATTTTCTTGTATATATGCATTAAGCAATCGATTTCGAAATGCTTCAAATAACCGGTGTAACATATCTAAATTAATAAACCTTCTTTAACGAACTGGAGTTAACACAAAGCCATAACGGTATAACGGCAGTGCATTTAGAAGAATTCCGTAAGCTTATAGTTAGGTATAAAGTCGATTTTGTTGTATATACACATTTAGAAATCGATATCGAAATGCCTCAAATCATTAGTTTAACATATTTAAGTTAATTAACCTTCTTTAACATATTGAAGTTGATATAAAGCCATGGCGGCATAACGACAGTACATTTGGAAGAATTCCGTAATCTTATATTTAGGTATAAAGTCGAGTTTCTTGTATATATGCATTAAGCAATCGATTTCGAAATGCTTCTAATAACTGGTGTAACATATCTAAGTTATTAAACCTTCTTTAACGGACTGAAGTTTACATAAAGCCAAAACGGCATAACGGCAGTGCATTTGGAAGAATTCCGTAATCTTATATTTAGGTATAAAGTCGATTTTCTTGTATATACACATTTAGCAATCGATATCAAAATGCTTCAAATCATTAGTTTAACATATTTAAGCTAATTAACCCTCTTTATCTTACTGAAGTCTACAAAAGCCTTAACGGCGTAACGGCAGTGCATTTGGAAGGATTCCGTAATCTTATATTTAGGTATAAAATCGATTTTCTTGTATATACTCATTTAGCAATCGATATCGAAATGCTTCAAATCATTAGTTTAACATATTTAAGTTAATAAACCTTCTTTAACGAACTGAAGTTGATATAAAGCCATAACGGCATAACGGCTGTGCATTTGAAGAATTCCGTAATCTTATATTTAGGTATAAAGTCGATTTTGTTGTATATACACATTTAGCAATCGATATCGAAATGCTTCAAATCATTAGTTTAACACATTTAAGTTAATTAACCCTCTTTATCTTACTGAAGTCTGCAAACGTTTTAACGGCATAAAGGCAAAGCATTTAGAAGAATTAAGTAATCTTATATTTAGGTATAAAGTCGATTTTGTTGTATATACACATTTAGCAATCGATATCGAAATGCCTCAAATCATTAGTTTAACATATTTAAGTTAATTAACCCCCATTATCTTACTGAAGTCTACAAACGCCTTAACGGCATAACGTTAGTGCATTTGGAAGAATTCCGTAATCTTATATTTAGGTATTAAGTCTATTTTCTTGTATATACACATTTAGCAATCGATATCGAAACGCCTAAAATCATTAGTTTAACAAATTTAAGTTAATTAACGCCCATTATCTTACTGAAGTCTACAAACGCCTTAACGGCATAACGGCAGTGCATGTAGAAGAATTCCGTTATCATATATTTAGGTTAAAAATCGATTTTCTTGTATATACTCATTTAGCAATCGATATCGAAATGCTTCAAATCATTAGTTTAACATATTTAAGTTAATAAACCTTCTTTAACGAACTGAAGTTGGCATAAATATATGGCGGCATAACGGCGGTGCATTTATAATAATTCCGTAATCTTATATTTAGGTATAAAGTCGATTTTCTTGTATATACTCATTTAGCAATCTATCTCGAAATGCTTCAAATCATTAGTTTAACATATTTAAGTTAATAAACCTTCTTTAACTAACTGAAGTTGATATAAAGCCATAACGGTATAACGGCAGTGCATTTGAAGAATTCCGTAATCTTATATTTAGGTATAAAGTCGATTTTGTTGTATATACACATTTAGCAATCGATATCGAAATGCCTCAAATCATTAGTTTAACATATTTAAGTTAATTAACCTTCTTTCACATATTGAAGTTGATATAAAGTCATGGCGGCATAACGGCAGTACATTTGGAAGAATTCCGTAATCTTATATTTAGGTATAAAGTCGATTTTCTTGTATTAATGCATTTAGCAATCGATATCGAAATGCTTCAAATCATTAGTTTAACATATTTAAGTTAATAAACCTTCTTTAACGAACTGAAGTTTGCATAAATCCATGGCGGGATAACGGCAGTGCATTTAAAATAATTCCGTAATCTTATATTTAGGTATAAAGTCGATTTTCTTGTATATACACATTTAGCAATCGATATCGAAATGCTTCAAATCATTAGTTTAACATATTTAAGTTAATTAACCCTCTTTATCTTACTGAAGTCTACAAACGGCATAACGGCAAAGCATTTAGAAGAATTACGTAATCTTATATTTAGGTATAAAGTCGATTTTGTTGTATATACACATTTAGCAATCGATATTGAAATGCTACAAATCATTAGTTTAACATATTTAAGCTAATTAACCCCCTTTATCTTACTGAAGTCTACAAACGCCTTAACGGCATAACGGCAGTGCATGTAGAAGAATTCCGTTATCATATATTTAGGTGTAAAGTCGATTTTCTTGTATATACTCATTAAGCAATCGATATCGAAATGCTTCAAATCATTAGTTTAACATATTTTAGTTAATAAGCCTTCTTTAACGAACTGAAGTTGGCATAAATCCATGGCGGGATAACGGCAGTGCATTTAAAATAATTCCGTAATCTTATATTTAGGTATAAAGTCGATTTTCTTGTATATACACATTTAGCAATCGATATCGAAATGCTTCAAATCATTAGTTTAACATATTTAAGCTAATTAACCCTCTTTATCATACTAAAGTCTACAAAAGCCTAAACGGCGTAACGACAGTGCATTTGGAAGAATTCCGTAATCTTATATTTAGGTATAAAGTCGATTTTCTTGTATATACTCATTTAGCAATCGATATCGAAATGCTCCAAATCATTAGTTTGACATATTTAAGTTAACAAACCTACTTCTACAAACGCCTTAACGGCATAACGGCAAAGCATTTAGAAGAATTACGTAATCTTATATTTAGGTATAAAGTCGATTTTCTTATATATATTCATTTAGCAATCGATATCGAAATGCTTCAAATCATTAGTTTAACATATTTAAGTTAATTAACCCTCTTTATCTTACTGAAGTCTACAAACGCCTTAACGGCATAACGGCAAAGCATTTAGAAGAACTACTTAATCTTATATTTAGGTATAAAGTCGATTTTGTCGTATATACTCATTTAGCAATCGATATCGAAATGCTTCAAATCATTAGTTTAACATATTTAAGTTAATTAACCCTCTTTATGTTATTGAAGTCTACAAAAGCCTTATCGGCGTAACGGCAGTGCATGTGGAAGGATTCCGTAATCTTATATTTAGGTATAAAGTCGATTTTCTTGTATATATGCATTAAGCAATCGATTTCGAAATGCTTCAAATAACTGGTGTAACATATCTAAGTTAATAAACCTTCTTTAACGCACTGAAGTTAACATAAAGCCATAACGGCATAACGGCAGTGCATTTAGAAGAATTCCGTAAGCTTATATTTAGGTATAAAGACGATTTTGTTGTATATACACATTTAGCAATCAATATCGAAATGCCTCAAATCATTAGTTTAACATATTTAAGTTAATAAACCTTCTTTAACATATTGAAGTTCATATAAAGCCATGGCGGCATAACGACAGTACATTTGGAAGAATTCCGTAATCTTATATTTAGGTATAAAGTCGATTTTCTTGTATATATGCATTAAGCAATCGATTTCGAAATGCTTCTAATAACTGGTGAAACATATCTAAGTTAATAAACCTTCTTTAACGAACTGAAGTTAACATAAAGCCATAACGGCATAACGGCAGTGCATGTAGAAGAATTCCGTTATCATATATTTAGGTATAAAGTCGATTTTCTTGTATATAGCAATCGATATCGAAATGCCTCAAATCATTAGTTTAATATATTTAAGTCAATTAACCCTCTCTATCTTACTGAAGTCTACAAACGCCTTAACGGCATAACGCCAAAGCATTTAGAAGAATTCCGTAATTTTATATTTAGGTATAAAGTCGATTTTGTTGTGTTTATGCATTAAGCAATCGATTTCGAAAATCTTCAAATCATTAGTTTAACATATTTAAGTTAATAAATATTCTTTAACGCACTGAAGTTAGCACAAAGCCATGGCGGCATAACGGCAGATCATGTAGAAGAATTCCGTTATCTTATATTTAGGTATAAAGTCGATTTTCTTGTATATACTCATTAAGCAATCGATATCGAAATGCTTCAAATCACTAGCGTAACATATCTAAGTTAATAAACCTTCGTAAACGAACTGAAGTTATCATAAAGCCATAACGGCATAACGGCAGTGCATTTAGAAGAATTCCGTAAGCGCATATTTAGGTATAAAGTCGATTTTGTTGTGTTTATGCATTAAGCAATCGATTTCGAAAATCTTCAAATCATTAGTTTAACATATTTAAGTTAATAAATATTCTTTAACGCACTGAAGTTAACACAAAGCCATGGCGGCATAACGGCAGTACATTTGGAAGAATTCTGTAATCTTATATTTAGGTATAAAGTCGATTTTCTTGTATATATACATTTAGCAATCGAAATCGAAATGCTTCAAATCATTAGTTTAACATATTTAAGTTAATTATATATATATTAATTAATTAATTATTTTACTTAAGTCTACAAACATCTTAACGGCATAACGGTAAAGCATTTTGTTTAAAATACCAATATTAATTTACAATTAATACACATTTTATTGCTTTAGTTAAAAAGAATAGGTAACAATTTTATTTATAAGAATAAATTGATATTTTACACAGTTACCAAATATTCTATAAAGTTAAGTAACTAAATATCGACGAGACTCTAATGACGCATGCGATGATCCGATGGTGTTGGCGATCGAGTTTTTCGCGGATCAGGATATTAGAAAATGTTTTAGGTTTATGCGAAGGTTGATGTGCGAAAAAAGTCAGCGCGCAGAATTGTTGTCAATCGAAAGTTGGTAGCGAAGTGTCCGAGACGAAAGTTGACTTGCGAATTGTTTAGGACGAATTGTCTGTTCTTCCTTTGCACATCCTTTTTGTTAAGTGGGTTTGCTGGTGTGGTGAGCTATGCTGTAATGTCATCAGCTGTGGTGAACGGCGATGTAGCATTAGGATGCGCCAGTTTTACCGAGTAGAGGGGGTGGATGCTTAACTCATTTAAACATCCTGGGCCCCCTAGGCGAATATTTTGCCTAGTTTTATATATGTATATAATCTGATGCATGTAATTCGGCTTACTGCAGTAAGCGTGGTGGAGTAACCGAGGCCGCAGAATATTAGCTGTAAGAAGCGATTTTGGTTTTAATAACCAATTGTATTTGGTGTGAATAGTGGTGTTTGAGGTAATAATTGATTTTGCGTACTTTGACGACTTTTTGCATTATTATACCAACACAGTTCTTTGCTTTTATTAATTTTATTAGCTGTTATTTCCAATTTATTATTTATCGGTTTGGCATACCGGTAGTTTATCATATGCCTTTTCTGTATTATCGGCAATGTTTGGACTTTATTTATTCTCGGCTTATGAAGGATAGTAACTCCACGCCTGGCTCAGATATGGCCAGAATGGGTACTCCTTAGCCCTGGAGTTAGGGCTGTGACAATAGATGGATCTTGCGAGAGAGTGGCCGGTAATTGCGAACGGCTTCGATTCGTGGAGTAGATAATTTTGTATATTTAATTGGAAGCTTTGTATAGCTGATTTCCATAACTCACCCATATGAGGAGCGCTTGGTTAGATGCATAAAAGCGACTTTAGCTTTGTAAGCATAGGTGCGTTAATGTATCGCATTGGGAGTATTGTGATCCCTTAATTTTATTTTGATTTTTGTTTTTTTTTTTTTTTTTTGCAAATTTGTGCCTCAATGGGGCATCATTGTATAAAAAGTTGTAGATTTTTCGACTTTTGGAGACACTTTTGTTATATTTATGTTTTGTTCTAATTTGACGTTTAGTAGCCCGCCACCGCTCTAGAATTTGTTCAGAATTTTCTTTTTTTATTATTGGCTAAAGCCATCCTGCGGGGCCGAAAAGTTGTATGTGCTTTTAATAATTTGGACTGTCAGAGGTAACTCTGACTTTGTTTATAGTTCCAATTTGTGGAGTATTGAAAATTTGTGGCTTTGGGGGTAGTCGTACGACGTACCGGCCATTATTTGATCGAGTAGTTGTGGCTTTCGAGTAGCGCTTACAATACTGATCTTCTGGCGTTGTAATGGTAAGGGGGGGGAGTTCTTCTAATTCCCAAAATTTCCTTAATTGTGAATTAAGGAATTCATTGGATATCTCTTCCACTTGAGTTGTCATGGTGGTAACTGATTCTGTTACTAGTCCACTTAGTATCCAACCGAATATAGTATTTTGAGCTAGAAGGGTGTTTGAAATTTTCTCAACCCCTTCTAGAATAATTTGAGGTATAAGGTCGCTGCCTAATAGAAGATCTATTTGAGCGGGGGTGTTGCAGTTAGGATCTGCCAGCTTTAGGTGTGTAACCTTTTGCCAATGCTTGCTATTAATATGATAGCTTGGAAGCATGTTTGTAAGTTGCGGTAAGACTATAGCTTCTGCTTGAATGCGCTTATCCGCTTGGGGGGAAAATAGGGTAATGGGGCAGATTTTATTTGAGTTTTGTACTACTCTTCCACCCATTCCCGTAATTTCATAATTGGCATGTTTTGTTGGCAGTTTTAGCCTATTTTGTGCCCTAGACGCTATGAATGATCGTTGTGATCCTTGGTCTATTAGGGCTCTCAATTTGAAAAGTTCTCCTCGGTGTTCGATGGAGATAACTGCTGTGGGTAGTAGTACCCTACTTTGATTCTCGCTGTGAAGCGTTTGTGTTTTTAAAGCCTTTGAGCAACATGGTGTCTCTTGGCAAATTTCGGGATTTTGTGTTTCGGGAGTTGCGGTTGCAACTAAACCCGTGGCTCTTTTGGAGAAAGCGCTACTTTGGGGTGTGCTAGGAAAGTTATTGAAATGCAACATTGAATGATGCCTCTTGTGGCAATATACGCAATTGAATTTGCTTTCGCAATTATTGAGATTATGTGAGTGGGACAAGCAGTTTGTACAGAGTCTTTTTGCTCTGACAAAGTTGTTCCTTTCATTGATATTAAGTTTTTTAAACTTTTCGCAAGCTTTCAGCTTGTGCCCTCCTTTACACAGTTCGCAGGACGTTTGTTTATATTGTTCGGATGTGAACGATTGATTTTTAAAGAAGCTTCTGTTTAAATTGTGGTTGTTACTAGCTTGGGGTCTAACGAAACTTCGATTTAGGTCGTGTTGAACGTTTTTAGTTCTGACCGTTTTTTTATCTACCCTTTCCGCGATTTCATATTGGGTAGTTAAGAAATCTTTCATTTGGTGCCACGTTGGGCATTTTCTTCGTGATGAGAGCGATTGCTCCCATAGAAGCAAAGATTTTTCCGGTAATGCCGCGGAGCATATATTTACCAGTATGGGGTCCCAGTTGTCTGTGGGAATATTCTGTGTCGCTAGAACCGACAAGCAATTTGAAACAGTGGATTGAAGTTTTATAAATTCTTCACTTGTTTCTTTCTGAATTTTTGGTAAATTCATTAATATTGTGACTTGTTTGTCGACTAATATTCTTTCGTTCTCGTAGCGAGCTTTTAAAGCTTCCCAAGCATAATTGAAATTTTCGTCATTAAGAGCGAACTGTTTTACTATTGCGCCTGCTTGACCTTTTGTTTTGTATCGGAGGTGATACAATTTTTGCGCTTGAGATAATTTAGGATGGTTTATGTACACGGCCGTAAACATGTCCCGGAAGGACGGCCATTGTTCATAACCTCCATGAAATATTTCTGTATCGCAAGCTGGCACTTTAAGGTGAATGCCGGAACTCGCCTCTTGGCTTTGAATTGGAGGCAGCTCTACTCTCGGTTGTGGAGTAGGTGCAATTGCTTTTATTAATCTCAATTGGTCGGAGATCATAGCTCTCGTTTCCTCGTACTGGTCTAAGCAGTTTTCGTATTTGGAGCAAGCCGAGGATTTAAAATTTTCCGGAAGATCTGATTCGTCAGATTCTAGAATTGCGTCATACGCAGCTTGGAGACGTGTCCAGAAATTGCCTAGATTTTCTTTTTTGATTTCTAGTACCGATTCAGAATTGTCCTGAATCGGTGAAGATGAAAATCGAGTGCAGTATCGAATTAAACTGTCACTCTCAGCAATAAACTTAGTATATGAAATGTCTTTAATTTTTTTTTGCTTTGTAGCACCTTGCTTTGAGCGTGTAGCTTCAGCGGGTGTACATGGGCTCTTTTCTTCAGAAATCATTTTTTGTACTTTTAGATATTGAATCGATTTAGATTCCTTAGAATCTCCGTTCATTTAGATAATAGGTAAAAATTGAAAATATGAGACAGAAAAAACTTCTCTCAGTGTATTATGGTAGCAATAGATACGTTTGAATCTTTAAGATACGCCGTTTGTATGTGTGCTGTATACACCAGTATCTAATAACGAACGCGTATTTTGTTTTCTTTATTATGATCTTATATTTTTGTTGTATACGCAAGGTAAGAACCAACGAACGAGTGTTTCGTTTTTCTTATTATAATATTGTATTATTGTTGTATCCGCAAGGTAGGAACCAACGAACGAGTGTTTCGTTTTCCTTATTATAATATTGTATTATTGTTGTATCCGCAAGGTAGGAACCAACGAACGAGTGTTTCGTTTTCCTTATTCCTAATAGTTGCTATTAATTTGTTTTGCTTTCTTTCTACTTTATTTATTGATTCGCACTCGTTAGTTTATACTTGCGTATATGAGCGATAATAAAGAACGAGAAAAGGGTTAATGACCTTCGTATATAAAGATTTTTTCCGTTTGCAATCCTGCCTGCTTGTGCTTTAGCAAGAACAAGAGGTATTGCTTGAAATATGCCGATTTGGCCTTTGGATATATGTATGTATGTGAAAACAATTAGAAATATCAAACGTATGTAAAGTATGTGCTGGTTTTGTCTTTTATTATTATTATTTTTTTATTTTTGATTTGACCGTATATTTTCTTGAGGTTAAATTGAAATATTTGTAATTGCAATTAGCGCTCCGTTTAGCTTTATTAAATTTTCAAATTAATTCCCGGAAGTTGAAAATAGTTTTAGTTTAAACGTAGGAAATACAGTCAAAGGCCAGTTGTATGCCGTATGTCTGTATGTATGATTTTATAATACAAATGACGCGGGAGAAGAAAATTGGTGATATGCAGGTATGCACTCTAAGTACACATTGGGATTTGTGCAATTTTGTAGAAATTGATATTTATTGTATTACTTATACATACATATGTGTGTATGTTTTTCTCCAACATTGGTTGGTACTTATATGTCAATATATGTATAAATAAATATAATATATGAATATGAGTATTTGCATATATGTATGTTGTATTTTATTATTTTTATTTTTTCTTTTACGGATCGAATTTGTCCAGGCTTACTATTTGCGCAATCCTGCTTATACTTTTGGAGTATAAGGGGTATTGCCGGAAACGGGGTCAAGTGTATACTTGAAAAATTTTTTTTTTTTTTTTTTTTTTAAATTTGTGTGTTTGGATACACAAGGGTAAGCGTAAATAGGACCTTTTTGTATTAGATATGTATATGCCAGTATATATATAATTATATCATAGTATATACTGTTCATACATATATGTGGATGTACAAATATATATAGCGTACCAAACTGTTCTTCGGTTTCCCGGAAATTAACCGTAAGTTGAAACAGTTTGGTAGCAACCGTTCTTTTGAAATGTTAACCGACTTGAATACCAACATACAAATATGAAATATAATTTTTAAATAAAAAGTGGAGTCGATACAACTCACTTTGAGCCGCTTCAAGGGGCTAAGGGATGTTGCTGCATATAAAGTGGAGGGTATATGCCGATGCCTGTGCTCCGTTTCCTTCCGTTGTTTATGGTTTCCAACTGCTTCTTGTTGTGTTGCTGCCGATGATGGTTTCCTTTTTATGTTATTTATTTATTATTTATTATTAAATGTTTCTTTTGTTTAAATTAATTTTTTATTGTTTTCGCGCCCGATTATTGCACTATCACTAAACGCGCGCGTCTTGATATTTGTGCCAGTTTTATTTTTCGCGCCTGGTTTTTGGCTCGAAGGACCATGTTTAAAATACCAATATTAATTTACAATTAATACACATTTTATTGCTTTAGTTAAAAAGAATAGGTAACAATTTTATTTATAAGAATAAATTGATATTTTACACAGTTACCAAATATTCTATAAAGTTAAGTAACTAAATATCGACGAGACTCTAATGACGCATGCGATGATCCGATGGTGTTGGCGATCGAGTTTTTCGCGGATCAGGATATTAGAAAATGTTTTAGGTTTATGCGAAGGTTGATGTGCGAAAAAAGTCAGCGCGCAGAATTGTTGTCAATCGAAAGTTGGTAGCGAAGTGTCCGAGACGAAAGTTGACTTGCGAATTGTTTAGGACGAATTGTCTGTTCTTCCTTTGCACATCCTTTTTGTTAAGTGGGTTTGCTGGTGTGGTGAGCTATGCTGTAATGTCATCAGCTGTGGTGAACGGCGATGTAGCATTAGGATGCGCCAGTTTTACCGAGTAGAGGGGGTGGATGCTTAACTCATTTAAACACATTTAGAAGAATTGCGTAATCTTATATTTAGGTATAAAGTCGATTTTCATGTATATACTCATTTAGCAATCGATATCGAAATGCTTCAAATCATTAGTTTATCATATTTAAGTTAATTAACCCTCTTTATCTTACTCAAGTCTACAAACGTTTTAACGGCATAAAGGCAAAGCATTTAGAAGAATTAAGTAATCTTATATTTAGGTATAAAGTCGATTTTGTTGTATATACACATTTAGCAATCGATATCGAAATGCCTCAAATCATTAGTTTAACATATTTAAGTTAATTAACCCCCATTATCTTACTGAAGTCTACAAACGCCTTAACGGCATAACGTTAGTGCATTTGGAAGAATTCCGTAATCTTATATTTAGGTATTAAGTCTATTTTCTTGTATATACACATTTAGCAATCGATATCGAAACGCCTCAAATCATTAGTTTAACATATTTAAGTTAATTAACCCCCATTATCTTACTGAAGTCTACAAACGCCTTAACGGCATAACGGCAGTGCATGTAGAAGAATTCCGTTATCATATATTTAGGTATAAAGTCGATTTTATTATACATACACATTTAGCAACCGATACCGAAATGCCTCAAATCATTAGTTTAACATATTTAAGTTAATTAACCCTCTTTATCTTACTGAAGTCTACAAACGCCTTAATTGCACAACGGCAAAGCATTTAGAAGAATTACGTACTCTTATATTTAGGTATTAAGTCGATTTTCTTGTATATACTCATTTAGCAAGCGATATCGAAATGCCTCAAATAACTGGTTTAACATATTTAAGTTAATAAACCCTCTTTAACTAACTGAAGTTAACATAAAACCATAACGGTATAACGGCAGTGCATTTGGAAGAATTCCGTAACCTTATATTTAGGTATAAAGTCGATTTTCTTGTATATACACATTAAGCAATCGATATCGAAATGCCTCAAATCATTAGTTTAACATACTTAAGTTAATTAACCTTCTTTAACATATTGAAGTTCATATAAAGCCATGGCGGCATAACGACAGTACATTTTGAAGAATTCCGTAATCTTATATTTAGGTATAAAGTCGATTTTCTTGTATATATGCATTAAGCAATCGATTTCGAAATGCTTCTAATAACTGGTGTAACATATCTAAGTTAATAAACCTTCTTTAACGAACTGAAGTTAATATAAAGCCATAACGGCATAACGGCAGTGCATTTAGAAGAATTCCGTAAGCGTATATTTAGGTATAAAGTCGATTTTGTTGTATATACACATTTAGCCATCGATATCGAAATGCCTCAAATCATTAGTTTATCATATTTTAGTTAATTAACCTTTTTTAACGTATTGAAGTTGATATAAAGCCATGGTGGCATAACGACAGTACATTTGGAAGAATTCCGTAATCTTATATTTGGTATAAAGTCGATTTTCTTGTATATATGCATTAAGCAATCGATATCGAAATGCTTCAAATCATTAGTTTAACATATTTAAGTTAATAAACCTTCTTTAACTAACTGAAGTTAACATAGAACCAAAACGGTATAACGGCAGTGCATTTGGAAGAATTCCATTATCTTATATTTAGGTATAAAGTCGATTTTCTTGTATATACACATTTAGCAATCGAAATCGAAATGCTTCAAATCATTAGTTTAACATATTTAAGTTAATTATATATATATTAAATAATTAATTATTTTGCTGCAGACTACAAACATCTTAACGGCATAACGGTAAAGCATTTAGAAGAATTACGTTATCTTATATTTAGGTATAAAGTCGATTTTCTTGTATATACTCATTTAGCAATCGATATAGAAATGCTTCAAATCATTAGTTTAACATATTTAAGTTAATTAACCCTCTTTATCTTACTGTAGTCTACAAACGTTTTAACGGCATAAAGGTAAAGCATTTAGAAGAATTACGTAATCTTATATTTAGGTATAAAGTCGATTTTGTTGTATATACACATTTAGCAATCGATATCGAAATGCCTCAAATCATTAGTTTAACATATTTAAGCTCAATAACCCTCTTTATTGTACTAAAGTCTACAAAAGCCTTAACGGCATAACGGCAGTGCATTTGGAAGAATTCCGTAATCTTATATTTAGGTATTAAATCGATTTTCTTGTATATACACATTTAGCAATCGATATCGAAATGCCTCAAATCATTAGTTTAACATATTTAAGTTAATTAACCCCCGTTATCTTACTGAAGTCTACAAACGCCTTAACGGCATAACGGCAGTGCATGTAGAAGAATTCCGTTATCATATATTTAGGTATAAAGTCGATTTTATTATACATACACATTTAGCAATCGATATCGAAATGCCTCAAATCATTAGATTAACATATTTAAGTTAATTAACCCTCTTTATCTTACTGAAGTCTACAAACGCCTTAATTGCATAACGGCAAAGCATTTAGAAGAACTACGTACTCTTATATTTAGGTATAAAGTCGATTTTCTTGTATATACTCATTTAGCAAGAGATATCGAAATGCCTCAAATAACTGGTTTAACATATTTAAGTTAATAAACCCTCTTTAACTTACTGAAGTTAACATAAAACCATAACGGTATAACGGCAGTGCATTTGGAAGAATTCCGTAACCTTATATTTAGGTATAAAGTCGATTTTCTTGTATATACACATTAAGCAATCGATATCGAAATGCCTTAAATCATTAGTTTAACATACTTAAGTTAATTAACCTTCTTTAACATATTGAAGTTCATATAAAGCCATGGCGGCATAACGACAGTACATTTTGAAGAATTCCGTAATCTTATATTTAGGTATAAAGTCGATTTTCTTGTATATATGCATTAAGCAATCGATTTCGAAATGCTTCTAATAACTGGTGTAACATATCTAAGTTAATAAACCTTCTTTAACGAACTGAAGTTAATATAAAGCCATAACGGCATAACGGCAGTGCATTTAGAAGAATTCCGTAAGCGTATATTTAGGTATAAAGTCGATTTTGTTGTATATACACATTTAGCAATCGATATCGAAATGCCTCAAATCATTAGTTTAACATATTTAAGTTAATTAACCTTCTTTAACATATTGAAGTTCATACAAAGCCATGGCGGCATAACGACAGTACATTTGGAAGAATTCCGTAATCTTATATTTAGGTATAAGGAAGATTTTCTTGTATATATGCACTTAGCAATCGATTTCGAAAATCTTCAAATCATTAGTTTAACATATTTAAGTTAATAAATCTTCTTTAACGCACTGAAGTTAACACAAAGCCATGGCGGCATAACGGCAGTTCATTTAGAAGAATTCCGTAATCTTATATTTAGGTTTAAAGTCGATTTTCTTCTATATACACATTTAGCAATCGATATCGAAATGCCTCAAATCATTAGTTTATCATATTTTAGTTAATTAACCTTTTTTAACGTATTGAAGTTGATATAAAGCCATGGTGGCATAACGACAGTACATTTGGAAGAATTCCGTAATCTTATATTTAGGTATAAAGTCGATTTTCTTGTATATATGCATTAAGCAATCGATATCGAAATGCTTCAAATCATTAGTTTAACATATTTAAGTTAATAAACCTTCTTTAACTAACTGAAGTTAACATAAAACCATAACGGTATAACGGCAGTGCATTTGGAAGAATTCCGTAACCTTATATTTAGGTATAAAGTCGATTTTCTTGTATATATGCATTAAGCAATCGATCTCGAATTGCTTCAAATAACTAGCTTAACATATCTAAGTTAATAAACCTGCTTAAACGAACTAAAGTTAGCATAAAGCCATAACGGCATAACGGCAGTGCATTTGGAAGAATTCCGTAATCTTATATTTAGGTATAAATTGATTTTGTTGTGTATATGCATTTAGCAATCGATTTCGAAAATCTTCAAATCATTAGTTTAACATATTTAAGTTAATAAAGCTTCTTTAACGCACTGAAGTTTACACAAAGCCATGGCGGCATAACGGCAGTTCATGTAGAAGAATTCCGTAATCTTATATTTAGGTATAAAGTCGATTTTCTTGTATATACCATTTAGCAATCGATATCGAAATGCCTCAAATCATTACTTTAACATATTTAAGTTAATTAACCCCCATTATCTTACTGAAGTCTACAAACGCCTTAACGGCATAACGGAAAAGCATGTAGAAGAATTCCGTTATCATATATTTATTTAAGCAATCGATATCGAAATGCTTCAAATCATTAGTATAACATATTTAAGTTATTAAACCTTTTTTAACGAACTGAAGTTGGCATAAATCCATGGCGGCATAAAGGCAGTGCATTTAGAATAATTCCGTAATCTTATATTTAGGCATAAAGGTCAGATTTTCTTGTATATATGCATTTAGCAATCGATTTCGAAATCCTTCAAATCATTAGTTTAACATATTTAAGTTAATAACCTTCTTTAACGCACTGAAGTTAACACAAAGCCTATGGCGGCATAACGGCAGTTCATTTAGAAGAATTCCGTAATCTTATATTTAGGTTTAAAGTCGATTTTCTTCTATATACACATTTAGCAATCGATATCGAAATGCCTCAAATCATTAGTTTATCATATTTTAGTTAATTAACCTTTTTTAACGTATTGAAGTTGACTATAAAGCCATGGTGGCATAACGACAGTACATTTGAAGAATTCCGTATCTTATATTTAGGTATAAAGTCGATTTTCTTGTATATATGCATTAAGCAATCGATATCGAAATGCTTCAAATAACTGGTTTAACATATTTAAGTTAATAAACCTTCTTTAACTAACTGAAGTTAACATAAAACCACAACGGTATAACGGCAGTGCATTTGGAAGAATTCCGTAACCTTATATTTAGGTATAAAGTCGATTTTCTTGTATATACACATTTAGCAATCGATATCGAAATGCCTCAAATCATTAGTTTAACATATTTAAGTTAATTAACCCCCTTTATCTTACTCAAGTCTACAAACGCCTTACCGGCATAACGGCAGTGCATGTAGAAGAAGTCCGTTATCATATATTTGGATATAAAGTCGATTTTCTTGTATAAAACACATTTAGCAATCGATATCGAAATGCCTCAAATCATTAGTTTAATATATTTAAGTTAATTACCCCACTCTGTCTTACTGAAGTCTACAAACGCCTTAACGGCATAACGGCAAAGCATTTAAAAGAATTCCGTAACCCTTATATTTAGGTATAAAGTCCATTTTCTTGTATATACTCATTTAGCAATCGAAATCGAAATGCTTCAAATCATTAGTTTAACATATTTAAGTTAACAAACCTACTTTAACGCACTGAAGTTAACACAAGCCATGGCGGCATAACGGCAGTGCATGTAGAAGAATTCCGTTATCATATATTTAGGTATAAAGTCGATTTTCTTGTATATACACATTTAGCAATCGATATCGAAATGCTTCAAATAACTAGTGTAACTTATCTAAGTTAATAAACCTTCTTAAACGAACTGAAGTTTAGATAAAGCCATAACGGCATAACGGCAGCGCATTTGGAAGAATTCCGTAATCTTATATTTAGGTATAAAGTCGATTTTGTTGTGAATATGCATTTAGCAATTGATTTCAAAAATCTTCAAATCATAAGTTTTACATATTTAAGTTAATAAAGCTTCTTTAACGCTACGAAGTTAACATAAAGCCATGGCGGCATAACGGCAGTTCATTTATAAGAATTCCGTAAGCTTATATTTAGGTATAAAGTCGATTTTGTTGTAAAAACACATTTAGCAATCGATATCTAAATGCTTCAAATCATTAGTTTAACATATTTAAGTTAATTAACCCCCTTTATCTTAGTGAAGTCTACAAAGGTTTTAACGGCATAACGGCAAAGCAGTTAGAAGAATTACGTAATCTTATATTTAGGTATAAAGTCGATTTTCTTGTACATACACATTTAGCAATCGATATCGAAATGCTTCAAATCATTAGTTTAACATATTTAAGCTAATTTACCCTCTTTATCTTACTGAAGTCTACAAACTCCTTAATTGCAAAACGGCAAAACATTTAGAAGAATTCCGTAATCTTATATTTAGGTATTAAGTCGATTTTCTTGTATACACACATTTAGCAATCGATATCGAAATGCCTCAAATCATAAGTTTAACATATTTAAGTTAATTAACTTCCTTTATCTTACTGAAGTCTACAAACGCGTTAACGGCATAACGGCAGTGCATGTAGAAGAATTCCGTTTTCATATATTTAGGTATAAAGTCGATTTTCTTGTACACACACATTTAGCAATCGATATCGAAATGCTTCAAATCATTAGTTTAATATATTTAAGTTAATTAACCCTCTCTATCTTACTGAAGTCTACAAACGCCTTAACGGCATAACGGCAAAGCATTTAGAAGAATTCCGTAAACATATATTTAGGTATAAAGTGCATTTTCTTGTATATACTCATTTAGAAATCGAAATCGAAATCGAAATGATTCAAATCATTAGTTTAACATATTTAAGTTAACAAACCTACTTTAACTCACTGAAGTCTACAAACGTTTTAACGGCATAACGGCAAAGCATTTAGAAGAATTCTGTTATCTTATATTTAGGTATAAAGTCGATTTTCTTGTATATATACATTAAGCAATCGATATCGAAATGCTTCAAATAACTGGTTTAACATATTTAAGTTAATAAACCCTCTTTAACTAACTGAAGTTAACATAAAACCATAACGGTATAAAGGCAGTGCATTTGGAAGAATTCCGTAACCTTATATTTAGGTATAAAGTCGATTTTCTTGTATATACACATTAAGCAATCGATATCGAAATGCCTGAAATCATTAGTTTAACATATTTAAGTTAGTTAACCTTCTTTAACATATTGAAGTTCATATAAAGCCATGGCGGCATAACGACAGTACATTTTGAAGAATTCCGTAATCTTATATTTAGGTATAAAGTCGTTTTTCTTGTATATATGCATTAAGCAATCGATTTCGAAATGCTTCTAATAACTGGTGTAACATATCTAAGTTAATAAACCTTCTTTAACGAACTGAAGTGAATATAAAGCCATACCGGCACAACGGCAGTGCATTTAGAAGAATTCCGTAAGCGTATATTTAGGTATAAAGTCGATTTTGTTGTATATACACATTTAGCAATCGATATCGAAATGCCTCAAATCATTAGTTTAACATATTTAAGTTAACGACAGTACATGTGGAAGAATTCTGTAATCTTATATTTAGGTATAAAGTCGATTTTCTTGTATATATGCATTAAGCAATCGATATCGAAATGCTTCAAATAACTGGTTTAACATATTTAAGTTAATAAACCTTCTTTAACTAAATGAAGTTAACATAAAACCACAACGGTATAACGGCAGAGCATTTGGAAGAATTCCGTAACCTTATATTTAGGGATAAAGTCGATTTTCTTGT
>CM050324.1:17233421-17267641 GCA_027475135.1 Bactrocera correcta
AAGAAAATCGACTTTATACCTAAATATAAGATTACGTAATTCTTCTAAATGCTTTGCCGTTATGCCGTTTGTAGACTTCAGTAAGATAAAGAGGGTTAGTTAGCTTAAATATGTTAAACTAATGATTTGAAGCATTTCGATATCGATTGCTAAATGTGTATATACAACAAAATCGACTTTATACCTAAATATAAGATTACGAAATTCTCCCAAATGCACTGCCGTTATACCGTTATGGCTTTATGTTAACATCAGTTCGTTAAAGAAGGTTTATTAACTTAGATATGTTACGCTAGTTATTTGAAGCATTTCGAAATCGATTGCTTAATGCATATATACAGGAAAATCGATTTTCTACCTAAATATAAGATTACGGAGTTCTTCCAAATGCACTGCCGTTACGCCGTTATGGCTTTTGTAGACTTTAGTAAGATAAAGAGGGTTACTAAGCTTAAATATGTTAAACTAATGATTTGAAGCATTTCGATATTGATTGCTAAATGTGTATATACAACAAAATCGACTTTATACCTAAATATAAGATTACGTAATTCTTCTAAATGCTTTGCCGTTATGCCGTTTGTAGACTTCAGTAAGATAAAGAGGGTTAATTAGCTTAAATATGTTAAACTAATGATTTGAAGCATTTCGATATCGATTGCTAAATGCGTATATACAAGAAAATCGACTTTATACCTAAATATAAGATTACGTAATTCTTCTAAATGCTTTGCCGTTATGCCGTTTGTAGACTTCAGTAAGATAAAGAGGGTTAATTAGCTTAAATATGTTAAACTAATGATTTGAAGCATTTCGATATCGATTGCTAAATGTGTATATACAACAAAATCGACTTTATACCTAAATATAAGATTACGAAATTCTCCCAAATGCACTGCCGTTATACCGTTATGGATTTATGTAAACTTCAGTAAGATAAAGAAGGTTAATTAACTTAAATATGTTAAACTAATGATTTGAAGCATTTCGATATCGATTGCTAAATGCGTATATACAAGAAAATCGACTTCATACCTAAATATAAGATTACGGAATTATTTTAAATGCACTGCCGTTATGCCGCCATGGACTTATGCACACTTCAGTTCGTTAAAGAAGGTTTATTAACTTAAATATGTTAAACTAATGATCTGAAGCATTTCGAAATCGATTGCTTAATGCATATATACAAGAAAATCGACTTTATACCTAAATATAAGATTACGGAATTCTTCCAAATGTACTGTCGTTATGCCGCCATGGCTTTATATCAACTTTAATATGTTAAAGAAGAAAAATTAACTTAAATATGTTAAACTAATGATTTGAGGCATTTCGATATCGATTGCTAAATGTGTATGTACAAGAAAATCGACTTTATACCTAAATATAAGATAACGGAATTCATATAAATATACTGCCGTTATGCCGTTATGGCTTTATGTAAACTTCAGTAAGATAAAGAAGGTTAATTAACTTAAATATGCTAAACCAGTTATTTGAAGCATTTCGATATCGATTGCTTAATGAGTACATACAAGAAAATCGACCTTATACCTAAATATAAGATTACGGAATTCTTCCAAATGCACTGCCGTTATGCCGCCATGGCTTTATTATAACTTCAGTTCGTCAAAGAAGGTTTATTAACTTAAATATGTTAAACTACTGATCTGAAGCATTTCGAAATCGATTGCTTAATGCATATATACAAGAAAATCGACTTTATACCTAAATATAACATTACGGAATTCTTCCAAATGTACTGTCGTTATGCCGCCATGGCTTTATATCAACTTTAATATGTTAAAGAAGGTTAATTAACTTAAATATGTTAAACTAACGATTTGAGGCATTTCGATATCGATTGCTAAATGCGTATGTATAAGAAAATCGACTTTATACCTAAATACATGATAACGGAATTCTTCTACATGCACTGCCGTTATACCGTTAAGGCGTTTGTAGACTTCAGTTAGATAAAGGGGGTTAATTAACTTAAATATGTAAACTAATGATTTGAAGCATTTCGATATTGGTTGCTAAAGGTGTACATACAACAAAATCGACTTTATACCTAAATACAAAATTATGTAATTCTTCTAAATGCTTTGCCGTTAAGCCGTTAAGGCGTTTGTAGACTTCAGTAGGTTAAAGAGGGTTAATTAACTTAAATATGATAAACTAATGATTTGAAGCATTTCGATATCGATTGCTAAATGAGGATATACAAGAAAATCGACTTTATACCTAAATTAAAGATTACGAAATTCTTCCAAATGCACTACCGTTACGCCGATAAGGCTTTTGTAGACTTTAGTAAGATAAAGAGGGTTAATTAGCTTAAATATGTTAAACTAATGATTTGAAGCATTTCGATATCGAATGCTAAATGAGTATATACAACAAAATCGACTTTATACCTAAATATAAGATTACGTAATTCTTCTAAATGCTTTGCCTATATGCCGCTAAGATGTTTGTAGACTTCAGTAAGATAAAGAGGGTTAATTAACTTAAATACGTTAAACTAATGATTTGAGGCATTTCGATATCGATTGCTAAATGTGTATATACAATAAAATGGACTTTATACCTAAATATATGATAACGGAATTCTTCTGAATGCACTGCCGTTATGCCGCTAAGGCTTTTGTAGACTTCAGTAAGATAAAGAGGGTTAATTAGCTTAAACATGTTAAACTAATGATTTGAAGCATTTCGATATCGATTGCTAAATGTGTATATAAAACAAAATCGACTTAATACCTAAATATAAGATTATGCAATTCTTCTTAATCTTTGCCGTTATGCCGTTAAGGCGTTTGTAGACTTCAAAGATAAAGAGGGTTAATAAACTTAAATATGTTAAACTAATGATTTGAAGCATTTCGATATCGATTGCTAAATGTGTATGTACAACAAAATCGACTTTATACCTAAATATAAGATTACGTAATTCTTCTAAATGCTTTGCCGTTATGCCGTTAAGCCGTTTGTAGACTTCAGTAAGATAAAGAGGGTTAATTAACTTAAATATGTTAAACTAATGATTTGAAGCATTTCGATATCGATTGCTAAATCAGTATATACAAGAAAATCGACTTTATACCTAAATATAAGATTACGGAATTCTTCCAAATGTACTGTCGTTATGTCGCCATGGCTTTATATCAACTTCAGTATGATAAAGAAGGTTAATTAACTTAAATATGTTAAACTAATGATATGAGGCATTTCGGTATCGATTGCTAAATGTGTATATACAAGAAAATCGACTTTATACCTAAATATAAGATAACGGATTTCTTCTACATACAGTGCCGTTATGCCGCCATGGCTTTGTGTTAACTTCAGTGCGTTAAAGAAGCTTTGTTAAGTTAAATATGCCAAACTAATGATTTGGAGCTTTTCGATATCGATTGCTAAATCAGTATATACAAGAAAATCGACTTTATACCTAAATATAAGATAACGTAATTCTTCTAAATGCTTTGCCGTTATGCCGTTAAGGCGTTTGTAGACTTCAGTAAGATAAAGAAGGTTAATTAACTTAAATATGTTAAACTAATGATTTGAGGCATTTCGCTATCGATTGCTAAATGTGTATATACAAGAAAATCGACTTTATACCTAAATATAAGATTACGGAATTCTTCTAAATGCACTGCCGTTATGCAGTTATGGCTTTATGTTAACTTCTTTTCGTTAAAGTAGGTTTGTTAACTTAAATATGTCAAACTAATGATTTGAAGCATTTCGATATCGATTGCTAAATCAGTATATACAAGAAAATCGACTTTATACCTAAATATAAGATAACGTAATTCTTCTAAGTGCTTTGCCGTTATGCCGTTAAGACGTTTGTAGGCTTCAGTAAGATAAAGAAGGTTAATTAACTCAAATATGTTAAACTAATGATTTGAGGCATTTCGCTATCGATTGCTAAATGTGTATATACAAGAAAATCGAATTTATACCTAAATGAAAGATTACGGAATTCTTCTAAATGCACTGCCGTTATGCAGTTATGGCTTTATGTTAACTTCTGTTCGTTAAAGAAGGTTTATTTACGTAAATATGTTAAACTAATGATTTGAATATTTTCGAAATCGACTGCTAAATGCATATATACAAGAAAATCTTCTTTATACCTAAATATAAGATTACGGAATTCTTCCAAATGCACTGCCGTTATGCCGCTTTGGCTTTATATTACCTTCAATACGTTAAAGAAGGTTAACTAACTTAACTTGTTAAAATAATGATTTGAAGCATTTTGATATCGATTGCTAAATGCGTATATTCAACAAAATCGACTTTATACCTAAATATGAGCTTACGGAATCCTTCTAAATGCACTGCCGTTATGCCGTTATGGCTTTATGTTAACTTCAGTTCGTTAAAGAAGGTTTATTAACTTAAATATGTTAAACTAATGATTTGAAGATTTTCGAAATCGATTGCTAAATGCATATACACAACAAAATCGAATTTATACCTAAATATAAGATTACGTAATTCTTCTAAATGCTTTGCCGTTATGCCGTTAAGCCGTTTGTAGACTTCAGTAAGATAAAGAGGGTTAATTAACTTAAATATGTTAAACTAATGATTTGAAGCATTTCGGTATCGATTGCTAAATCAGTATATACAAGAAAATCGACTTTATACCTAAATATAAAATTACGGAATTCTTCCAAATGCACTGTCGTTATGCCGCCATATCTTTATTTGAACTTCCGTAAGTTAAAGAAGGTTAATTAACTTAAATATGTTAAACTAATGATATCAGGCATTTCGATATCGATCGCTAAATGTGTATATACAACAAAATCGACTTTATACCTAAATATAAGCTTACGGAATTCTTCTAACTGCACTGCAGTTATGCCGTTATGGCTTTATGTTAACTTCAGTTCGTTAAAGAAGGTTTATTAACTTAGATATGTTACACCAGTTATTTGAGGCATTTCGAAATCCATTGCTTAATGCATATATACAAGAAAATCGACTTTATACCTATATATAAGCTTACGGAATTCTTCCAAATGTACTGTCGTTATACCGCCATGGCTTTATATCAACTTCAATATGTTAAAGAAGGTTAATTAACATAAATATGTATATACAAGAAAATCGACTTTATACCTAAATATATGATAACGGAATTCTTCTACATGCATTGCCGTTATGCCGTTAAGGCGTTTGTAGACTTCAGTAAGATAAAGGGGGTTAATTAACTTAAATATGTTAAACTAATGATTTTAGGCATTTCGATATAGATTGCTAAATGTGTATATACAAGAAAATAGACTTTATACCTAAATATAAGATTACGGAATTCTTCCAAATGTACTGTCGTTATGCCACCATGGCTTTATATCAACATCAATACGTTAAAAAAGGTTAATTAACTTAAATATGTTAAACCAATGATTTGAAGCATTTATATATCGATTGCTAAATGTGCATATACAAAAAAATCGAATTTATACCTAAATATAAGATTAAGGAATTCTTCTACATAAACTGCCGTTATGCCGCCATGGCTTTGTGTTAACTTCAGTGCGTTAAAGAAGCTTTATTAACTTAAATATGTTAAACTAATGATTTGAAGATTTTCGAAATCGATTGCTAAATGCATATACACAACAAAATCGAATTTATACCTAAATATAAGATTACGAAATTCTTCCAAATGCACTGCCGTTATGCCGTTATGGCTTTATGCTTACTTTAGTTCGTTTAAGAAGGTTTATTAACTTAGATATGTTAAGCTAGTTATTTGAAGCATTTCGAAATCGATTGCTTAATGCATATATACAAGAAAATCGACTTTCTACCTAAATATAAGCTTAAGGAATTCTTCTAAATGCACTGCCGTTATGCCGTTATGGCTTTATGTTAACTTCAGTTTGTTAAAGAAGGTTTATTAACTTAAATATGTTAAACCAGTTATTTGAAGCATTTCGATATCGTTTGCTTAATGCATATATACAAGAAAATCGACTTTATACCTAAATATAAGATTACGGAATTCTTCCAAATGTACTGTCGTTATGTCGCCATGGCTTTATATCAACTTCAGTATTTTAAAGAAGGTTAATTAACTTAAATATGTTAAACTAATGATATGAGGCATTTCGGTATCGATTTCTAAATGTGTATATACAAGAAAATCGACTTTATACCTAAATATAAGATTACGGAATTCTTCTACATAAACTGTCGTTATGCCGCCATGGCTTTGTGTTAACTTCAGTGCGTTAAAGAAGCTTTATTTACTTAAATATGTTAAACTAATGATTTGAAGATTTTCGAAATCGATTGCTAAATGCATATATACAACAAAATCGACTTTATACCTAAATATAAGAATACGGAATTCTTCTAAATGCACTGCCGTTATGCCGTTATGGCTTTATGTTCACTTCAGTTCGTTTAAGAAGGTTTATTAACTTAGATATGTTACACTTGTTATTTGAAGCATTACAAAATCGACTGCTTAATGCATATATACAAGAAAATCGACTTGATACCTAAATATAAGCTTACGGAATTCTTCTGAATGCACTGCCGTTATGCCGCCATGGCTTTGTGTTAACTTCAGTGCGCTAAAGAAGCTTTATTAACTTAAATATGTTAAACCAGTTATTTGAAGCATTTCGATATCGTTTGCTTAATGCATATATACAGGAAAATCGACTTTATACCTAAATATAAGATTACGGAATTCTTCCAAATGTACTGTCGTTATGTCGCCATGGCTTTATATCAACTTCAGTATGATAAAGAAGGTTAATTAACTTAAATATGTTAAACTAATGATATGAGGCATTTCGGTATCGATTGCTAAATGTGTATATACAAGAAAATCGACTTTATACCTAACAAGAAAAAATGTTAACTTCGGTTGCACCGAAGCTAAATACCCTTCACAGGTGCATTTCTGTTAGTAACTATGTGTCCAGTTTGTATAGAAGCTATATGCTATAGTAACTCGTTCTGAACAATTTCTTGGGAGATTACATTGTTACTTTAAAAAATAATCTATACCAAATTTCGTGAATATATCTTGTCAAATGTTAAAGTTGTCCATACAAGGACTTGATTCCGATCGTTCAGTTTGTATGGCAGCTATATGCTATAGTTAACCGATCTGAACAATTTCTTCGGATATTACATTGTTGCCTTAGAAAATAATATATACCAAATTTCGTGAATATATCTTGTCAAATGTGAAAGTTTTCCATACAAGGACTTGATTCCGATCGTTCAGTTTGTATGGCAGCTATATGTTATAGTTAACCGATCTGAACAATTTTTTCGGATATTACATTTTTTCCCTAGAAAATAATCCATACCAAATTTGGTGATGATACATTGTCAAATGCGAAAGTTTTCCATACAAGAACTTGATTCCGATCGTTCAGTTTGTATGGCAGCTATATGCTATAGTTAACCAATCTGAACAATTTGTTCGGAGACTACATTTTTGCCTTAGAAAATATTATATACCAAATTTCGTGAATATATCTTGTCAAATGTGAAAGTTTTCCGTACAAGGACTTGATTCCGATCGTTCAGTTTGTATGGCAGCTATATGTTATAGTTAACCGATCTGGACAATTTTCTCGGATATTACATTTTTTCCCTAGAAAATAATCCATACCAAATTTGGTGATGATACATTGTCAAATGCGAAAGTTTTCCATATGAGAACTTGATTCCGATTGTTCAGTTTATATGACAGCTATATGCTATAGTGGTCCGATATCGGCCGTTCCGACAAATGAGCAGCTTCTTGAAGAGAAAATGACGTTTGCAAAATTTCAAAAGGATATCTTAAAAACTGAGGGACAAGTTCGTATATATACAGACAGACGGACAGACGGACAGACGGACAGACAGACGGACATGGCTAAATCGACTCAGCTCAACATCCTGATAATTCATATATATACTTTATAGGGTCTCCGACGCTTCCTTCTGGGTGTTACAAACGTCGTGACAAAGTTAATATACCCTGTTCAGGGTATAAATATAAGATTACGGATTTCTTCTACATACACTGCCGTTATGCCGCCATGGCTTTGTGTTAACTTCAGTGCGTTAAAGAAGCTTTGTTAAGTTAAATATGCCAAACTAATGATTTGGAGCTTTTCGATATCGATTGCTAAATCAGTATATACAAGAATATCGACTTTATACCTAAATATAAGATAACGTAATTCTTCTAAATGCTTTGCCGTTATGCCGTTAAGGCGTTTGTAGACTTCAGTAAGATAAAGGAGGTTAATTAACTTAAATATGTTAAACTAATGATTTGAGGCATTTCGCTATCGATTGCTAAATGTGTATATACAAGAAAATCGACTTTATACCTAAATATAAGATTACGGAATTCTTCTAAATGCACTGCCGTTATGCAGTTATGGCTTTATGTTAACTTCTTTTCGTTAAAGTAGGTTTGTTAACTTAAATATGTCAAACTAATGATTTGAAGCATTTCGATATCGATTGCTAAATCAGTATATACAAGAAAATCGACTTTATACCTAAATATAAGATAACGTAATTCTTCTAAATGCTTTGCCGTTATGCCGTTAAGACGTTTGTAGGCTTCAGTAAGATAAAGAAGGTTAATTAACTCAAATATGTTAAACTAATGATTTGAGGCATTTCGCTATCGATTGCTAAATGTGTATATACAAGAAAATCGAATTTATACCTAAATGAAAGATTACGGAATTCTTCTAAATGCACTGCCGTTATGCAGTTATGGCTTTATGTTAACTTCTGTTCGTTAAAGAAGGTTTATTTACGTAAATATGATAAACTAATGATTTGAATATTTTCGAAATCGACTGCTAAATGCATATATACAAGAAAATCTTCTTTATACCTAAATATAAGATTACGGAATTCTTCCAAATGCACTGCCGTTATGCCGCTTTGGCTTTATATTACCTTCAATACGTTAAAGAAGGTTAACTAACTTAACTTGTTAAAATAATGATTTGAAGCATTTTGATATCGATTGCTAAATGCGTATATTCAACAAAATCGACTTTATACCTAAATATGAGCTTACGGAATCCTTCTAAATGCACTGCCGTTATGCCGTTATGGCTTTATGTTAACTTCAGTTCGTTAAAGAAGGTTTATTAACTTAAATATGTTAAACTAATGATTTGAAGATTTTCGAAATCGACTGCTAAATGCATATATACAAGAAAATCTTCTTTATACCTAAATATAAGATTACGGAATTCTTCCAAATGTACTGTCGTTATGTCGCCATGGCTTAATATCAACTTCAATATGTTAAAGAAAGTTAAGTAACTTAAATATGTTAAACTAATGATTTGAGGCATTTCGATATCAAATTGCTAAATGTGTATATACAACAAAATCGATTTTATACCTAAATATAAGATTACGAAATTCTCTCAAATGCACTGCCGTATACCGTTATGGCTTTATGTAACTTCAGTAAGATAAAGAAGGTTAATTAACTTAAATATGTTAAACTAATATTTGAAGCATTTCGATATCGATTGCTAAATGCGTATATACAAGAAAATCGACTTTAACCTAAATATAAGCTTACGGAATATTCTAAATGCACTGCCTTTATGCCGCCATGGATTTATGCCAACTTCAGTTCGTTAGAAAAGGTTTAATAACTTAAATATGTTATACTAATGATTTGAAGCATTTCGATATCGATTGCTTAATGAGTATATACAAGAAAATCGACTTTATACCTAAATATATGATAACGGAATTCTTCTACATGCATTGCCGTTATGCCGTTAAGGCGTTTGTAGACTTCAGTAAGATAAAGGGGGTTAATTAACTTAAATATGTTAAACTAATGATTTGAGGCATTTCGATATCGATTGCTAAATGTGTATATACAAGAAAATCGACTTTATACCTAAATATAAGATTACGGAATTCTTCTACATGAACTGCCGTTATGCCGCCATGGCTTTGTGTTAACTTCAGTGCGTTAAAGAAACTAATGATTTGAAGATTTTCGAAATCGATTGCTAAATGCATATACACAACAAAATCGAATTTATACCTAAATATAAGATTACGGAATTCTTCCAAATGCACTGCCGTTATGCCGTTATGGTTTTATGCTAACTTTAGTTCGTTTAAGCAGGTTTATTAACTTAGATATGTTAAGCTAGTTATTTAAAGCATTTCGATATCGATTGCTAAATGTGTGTATACAACAAAATCGATTTTATACCTAAATATAAGATTACGAAATACTCCCAAATGCACTGCCATTAAGCCGTTTGTAGACTTCAGTAAGATAAAGAGGGTTAATTAACTTAAATATGTTAAACTAATGATTTGAAGCATTTTGATATCGATTGCTAAATGAGTATATACAAGAAAATCGACTTTATACCTAAATATAAGATTACGTAATTCTTCTAAATGCTTTGCCTATATGCCGTTAAGATGTTTGTAGACTTCAGTAAGATAAAGAGGGTTAATTAACTTAAATACGTTAAACTAATGATTTAAGGCATTTCGATATCGATTGCTAAATGTGTATATACAAGAAAATCGACTTGATACCTAAATGTATGATAACAAAATTCTTCTGAATGCACTGCCGTTATGCCGCTAAGGCTTTTGTAGACTTCAGTAAGATAAAGAGGGTTAATTAGCTTAAATATGTTAAACTAATGATTTGAAGCATTTCGATATCGATTGCTAAATGTGTATATACAACAAAATCGACTTTATACCTAAATATAAGATTATGTAATTCTTCTAAATGCTTTGCCGTTATGCCGTTATGGCTTTATGTTAGCTGCAGTTCGTTAATGAAGAATTATTAACTTAGATATGTTACAACAGTTATTTGAAGCATTTCGAAATCGATTGCTTAATGCATATATACAAAAAAATCGACTTTATACCTAATTATAAGATTACGGAATTCTTCCAAATGTACTGTCGTTATGCCGCCATGGCTTTATATCAACTTCAATATGTTAAAGAAGGTTAATTAACTTAAATATGTTAAACTAATGATTTGAGGCATTTCGATATCGATTGCTAAGTGTGTATATACAACAAAATCGACTTTATATCTAAATATAAGCTTACGGAATTATTCTAAATGCACTGCCGTTATGCCGTTATGGCTTTATGTTAGCTTCATCTCGTTAATGAAGGTTTATTAACTTAGATATGTTACACCAGTTATTTGAAGCATTTCGAAGTCGATTGCTTAATGCATATATACAAGAAAATCGACTTTATACCTAATTAAAAGATTACGGAATTCTTCCAAATATACTGTCGTTATGCCGCCATGGCTTTATATCAACTTCAATATGTTAAAGAAGGTTTATTAACTTAAATATGTTAAACTAATGATTTGAAGCATTTCGATATCGATTGTTAATGCGTATATACAAGAAAATCGAATTTATACCTAAATATAAGATTACGGAATTATTCTAAATGCACTGCCGTTATGCCGTTATGGCTTTATGTTAGCTTCAGTTCGTTAAAGAAGGTTTATTAACTTAAATATGTTAAACTAATGATTTGAAGATTTTCAAAATCGACTGCTAAATGCATATATACAAGAAAATCTTCTTTATACCTAAATATAAGATTACGGAATTCTTCCAAATGTACTGTCGTTATGTCGCCATGGCTTTATATCAGCTTCAGTATGTTAAAGAAGGTTAGTTAATTTAAATATGTTAAACTAATGATTTGAAGCATTTCGATATCGATTGCTAAATGTGTATATACAACAAAATCGATTTTATACCTAAATATAAGATTACGAAATCCTCCCAAATGCACTGCCGTTATGCCGCCATGGCTTTCTGTTAGCTTCAGTTTGTTAAAGAAGGTTTATTAACTTAAATATGTTAAACTAATGATTTGAAGATTTTCGAAATCGACTGCTAAATGCATATATACAAGAAAATCTTCTTTATACCTAAATATAAGATTACGGAATTATTCTAAATGCACTGCCGTTATGCCGTTATGGCTTTATGTTAGCTTCAGTTCGTTAAAGAAGATTTATTAACTTAAATATGTTAAACTAATGATTTGAAGATTTTCAAAATCGACTGCTGAATGCATATATACAAGAAAATCGACTTTATACCAAAATATAACATTACGGAATTCTTCCAAATGTACTGTCGTTATGACGCCATGGCTTTATATCAACTTCATTATGCTAAAGAAGGTTAATTAACTTAAATATGTTAAGCTAATGATTTGAGGCATTTCGATATCGATTGCTAAATGCGTATATACAACAAAATCGATTTTATACCTAAATATAAGATTACGAAATTCTCCCAAATGCACTGCCGTTATACCGATATGGCTTTATGTAAACTTCAGTAAGATAAAGAAGGTTAATTAACTTAAATATGTTAAACTAATGATTTGAAGCATTTCGATATCGATTGCTAAATGCGTATATACAAGAAAATCGACTTTATACCTAAATATAAGATAACGGAATTCTTTTACATGCACTGCCGTTATGCCGTTATGGCTTTATGTTAACTTCAGTTCGTTAAAGAAGGTTTATTAACTTAAAAAAAACGAAAATCGACTTTATACCTAAATATAAGATAACGGAATTCTTCTGAATGCACTGCCGTTATGCCGCTAAGGCTTTTGTAGACTTCAGTAAGATAAAGAGGGTTAGTTAGCTTAAATATGTTAAACTAATGATTTGAAGCATTTCGATATCGATTGCTAAATGAGTATATACAAGAAAATCGACTTTATACCTAAATATAAGATTACGTAATTCTTCTAAATGCTTTGCCGTTATGCCGTTAAGGCGTTTGTAGACTTCAGTAAGATAAAGAGGGTTAATTAACTTAAATATGTTAAACTAATGATTTGAAGCATTTCGATATCGATTGCTAATTGTGTATATACAAGAAAATCGACTTTATACCTAAATATAAGATTACGGAATTCTTCTAAATGCACTGCCGTTATGCCGCCATGGCTTTGTGTTAACTTTAGTTCGTTTAAGAAGGTTTATTAACTTAGATATGTTACACTAGTTATTTGAAGCATTTCGAAATCGGTTGCTTAATGCATATATACAAGAAAATCGACTTTCTACTTAAATATAAGATTACGGAATTCTTCTAAATGCACTGCCGTTATGCCGTTATGGCTTTATGTTAACTTCAGTTCGTTAAAGAAGGTTTATTAACTTAGATATGTTACACCAGTTATTAGAAGCATTTCGAAATCGATTGCTTAATGCATATATACAAGAAAATCGACGTTATACCTAAATATAAGATTACGAAATTCTTCTACCTGCACTGTCGTTATGCCGCCATGGCTTTATATCAACTTCATTACGTTAAAGAAGGTTAATTAACTTAAATATGTAAAACGAATGATTTGAAGCATTTCGATATCGATTGCTAAATGCGTATGTACAACAAAATCGACCTTATACTTAAATATAAGATAACGGAATTCATATTAATATACTGCCGTTATGCCGTTAAGGCTTTATGTAAACTTCATTAAGATAAAGAAGGTTAATTATCTTAAATATGCTAAACCAGTTATTTGAAGCATTTCGATATCGATTGCTAAATGAGTATATACAAGAAAATCGACTTTATACCTAAATATAAGTTTACGTAATTCTTCTAAATGCTTTGCCGTTATGCCGTTAAGGCGTTTGTAGACTTCAGTAAGATAAAGAGGGTTAATTAAATTAAATATGTTAAACTCATGATTTGAAGCATTTCGATATCGATTGCTAAATGAGTATATACAAGAAAATCGACTTTATACCTAAATATTTGATAACGGAATTCTTCTGAATGCACTGCCGTTATGCCGCTAAGGCTTTTGTAAACTTCAGTAAGATAAAGAGGGTTAATTAACTTAAATATGCTACTAATGATTTGAAGCATTTCGATATCGATTGTTAAATGTGTATATACAAGAAAATCGACTTTATACCTAAATATAAGATTACGGAATTCTTCCGAATGTACTGTCGAATGCCGCCATGGCTTTATATCAACTTAAATATATTAAAGAAGGTTAATTAACCTAAATATGTTAAACTAATGATTTGAGGCATTTCGATATCGATTGCTAAATGTGTATATACAACAAAATCGACTTTATACCTAAATATAAGCTTACGGAATTCTTCTAAATGCACTGCCGTTATGCTGTTATGGCTTTATGTTAACTCCAGTTCGATAAAGAAGGTTTATTAACTTAGATATGTTACACCAGTTATTTGAAGCATTTCGGAATCGATTGCTTAATGAATATATACAAGAAAATCGATTTTATACCTAAATATAAGATTACGGAATTCTTCCAAATGTACTGTCTTTAAATGCCGCCATGGCTTTATATCAACTTCAATATGTTAAAGAAGGTTAATTAACTTAAATATGTTAAACTAATGATTTGAGGCATTTCGACATCGATTGCTTAATGTGTATATACAACAAAATCGATTTTATACCTAAATATAAGATTACGGAGTTCTTCCAAATGTACTGTCGTTATGTCGCCATGGCTTTATATCAACTTCAATATGTTAAAGAAGGTTAATTAACTTAAATATGTTAAACTAATGATTTGAGGCATTTCGATATCGATTGCTAAATGTGTATATACAACAAAATCGACTTTATGCCTTAATATAAGATAACGTAATTCTTCTAAATGCTTTGCCACTATGCCGTTAAGCCGTTTGTAGACAGATAAAGAGGGTTAATTAACTTAAATATGTTAACCCTCTAACCGGCCAATTTCTTTTCGATTAAAAAAATTTTTTTCTCATAGTTTTTGGCTAAATAAAACATACGTCAATGTTAAAAGGTAAAAAAAATCTAAACTTACCTTCCAGGTGAGAAATTATGTTGACCGCCAAAAGGCCGACCTGCCTGGTAACGTAATAAAAAACTTTTATTAGAGGATGATTTTAATTGAAACTTTTTCAGTTCTTTTTATTGTTTTGATGATAAATTTGAAAACATTTGTTATTGTGTGAGAGGCACAGATTTAATTTACACTTAGTACAATACATTTGTGTTTCGGACATACATCCCGGAAGTTTGCATACTTTTTTGCCACTGCGGCTCAAAACGTCAGGCATATGTCCAACTCCATCAAAACAAATGTCAGCAGGTGGATCATAGGATTTCTTAAATTTTTGTATTTGTGGACTTTGGCTCTGAGGTCTACCGACGGCTCTTTTGGCGTTAGTCTCCTCATAACGACAAAGTACATCAGCCACTTCAATACGAAAATTTGGTAATTTTTTATGATAAATATCTTTACAGTTAATTCCATGAATACGCTGAAAAAGGAGGTATGAATTTACTATCGACATATCAATTAAGTGATAAAATAAACGCAAAGTCCATTTTTTGGTCTTAACTCTGATGTGATAGCGACCAAGTAAACTGTCCATCAAATCAACACCACCCATATGGCGGTTATATTCTTTAATTATATTAGGACAGTCTACATCGACGTATGATTTATTTTTCCGGTCATAACGGCATATTTTTAAGGGTTGTGAATTGTTGTTTAGTGTTTTAAATGGCTTAATTCCAGCATACGTGGATACCAGTCGTACATATTTTGTATCCTTTCATTGAACACAAGATACTCTGAGTATCCACGTTCTTTATCTTTTAATTCCACTTCCCTTTCAAGCTTGCAGTTGGGTATTCTGTTAGATCGGACGGTTCCTAATACGTAAATTCCTCTGCTTCGTAAATAAACAAGAAGTGGCAGAGAGGTATAAAAATTATCAAAGTACAATATGTGATTTTTGAAATCTGGAATTGTATTTGACAACCTTATGACTACATTGGCTGTTGATCCTAAATCAGGAGTATTAGGTATTACTTTATTATCGCCAGCCCCTTTGTATACTTCGAATCTGTACGAAAAGCCATTCGAGTCACAAAGAACAAAAAGTTTCATGCCATATTTATGGGGCTTTGCGGGCATATATTGTCGAAATTTTGTCAACATTTTTGTTGAACACATTTGTTCATCAATGCACAACCGAGCTGTTTTTGGCACAAAATCAAATCGCATATTGAGTCTATCAATAAGTGGACGAATTTTATACAATTCATCAAATCCTGCTTCCTGTGGTTTTTTCATTTGTTTGGTATCAATGAAATGAAGATATTTTCTGATTGAAAAAAACTGTTTGGGAGTCATTGCGTTTCTAACTGGCTCGAAAGAATGTTTGGACCAGTAACTCTCGACACTGGGATATCGGTACACAGACATATAAATTAAAATTCCGATATATTTTGTTACATCACACGATGTCAAAGTAAAGTTTGTAGAAACATCTTGCTGTTTTGCATACAAATTGCTCTGATACACAATTTCATTTTGCAAGTCATCGTTAAAAAAATAATTAAAGCAACGGAATGGTGTGGTTAATTCTTTGAATTGTTGCGGCAATTCCTTGTTTCCTTGAAAAACTACATCATTGTTTTCAAGTTCAAGAAATTTTTTTTCCATAAAATTTTTCTGAACTCTGGATTTTGGAGGGGATCCCCCCTACCAGAAACTGAAGCTGGTGAAAGTCCAGTAGTATCCAACGCGGGGGGGTTAAGCGGAAATATAAAAGCTATTTAACTCCAAAATCCAGAGTTCAGAAAAATTTTATGGAAAAAAAAATTTCTTGAACTTGAAAAAAATGATGTAGTCTTTCAAGGAAACAAGGAATAAATCATTAGTTTAACATATTTAGATTAATATACCCTCCTTATCTTACTGAAGTCTACATAAAGCCTTAACGGCATAACGGCAGTGCATTTAGAAGAATTACGTAATCTTATATTTAGGTATAAAGTCGGTTTTGTTGTATATACACATTTAGCAATCGATATCGAAATGCTTCAAATCATTAGCTTAACATATTTAAGCTAATTAACCCTCTTTATCTTAATGAAGATTACAAAAGCCTTAGCGGCATAACGGCAGTGCATTCAGAAGAATTCCGTTATCATATGTTTAGGTATAAAGTCGATTTTGTTGTATATACACATTTAGCAATCGATATCGAGATGCTTCAACCCATTAGTTTAACATATTTTAGTTGATAAACCTTCTTTAACGTACTGAAGTTGGCATAAAGTCCTGGCAAAATAACGACAGTGAATTTAGACTAATTCCGTAAACTTATATTTAGGTATAAAGTCGATTTTCTTAAATTTGCACAATAAGCAATCGATATCGAAATGCTTCAAATCGTTAGTTTAACGTATTTATGTTAATACACTTTTTAAAGCTTACTGAAGTCTACACAAAGCCTTAACGGTATAACGGCAGTGCATTTAGGAGAATTCTGTAATATTATATTTAGATGTAAAGTCGATTTTCTTGTATTTACATATTTAGCAATCGATATTGAAATGCTTCAAACCATTAGTTTAACATATTTAAGTTAATTAATCTTCTTAACGTATTGAGGGTGAACAAAGCTATGGTGGCATAACGAGAGTACATTTGGAAGAACTTCGTAATCTTATATTTAGGTATAAAGTCGATTTTCTTGTATATACTCATTTAGCAATCGATATCGATATGCCTCAAATCATTAGTTTAACATATTTAAGTTAATTAACCTTCTTTAACGAACTGAAGTTGGCATAAAGCCCTGGCAACATAACGACAGTGCATGTAGAAGAGTTCCGTAATATTATATTTAGGTATAAAGTCGATTTTCTTAAATTTACACAATAAGCAATCGATATCGAAATGCTTCAAATCATTAGTTTAACATATTTAAGTTAATAAACTTTTTTTAGCTTACTGAAGTCTACCCAAAACCTTAACGGTATAACGGCAGTGCAATTAGGAGAATTCCGTAATCTTATATTTAGATGTAAAATCGATTTTCTTGTATTTACATATTTAGCAATCGATATCGAAATGCTTCAAACCATTAGTTTACCATATTTAAATTAACAAACCTACTTTAACGAACTAAAGTTGAGATAAAGCCTTGTCGGAATAACGGCAGTGTATTTGGAAGAATTCCGTTAACCTATGTTTAGGTATAAAGTAAAAGTTTCTTGTATATACTCATTTGGCAATCGATGTCAAAATGCTTCAAATCATTAGTTTAACATATTTAAGTTAATAAACTTTTTTTACCTTACTGAAGTCTACACAAACCCTTAGCGGTATAACGCCAGTGCATTTAGGAGAATTCCGTAATCTTATATTTAGGTATAAATTCGATTTTTTTGTATATACATATTTAGCAATCGATATCGAAATGCTTCAAATCATTAGTTTAACATATTTAAGTTTATTAACCCTCTTTATCTTATTAAAGTCTACAAAAGCCTTAACGGCATAACGGCAGTGCATTTGGAAGAATTCCGTAATCTTATATTTAGGTGTAAAGTCGATTTTCTTGTATATACTCATTTAGCTATCGTTATCGACATGCTTCAAATCATTAGTTTAACATATTTAGGTTAATAAACCTTCTTTAACGAACTGAAGTTGGCACAAATCCATGGCGGCATAACGGCAGCGCATTTAGAATAATTCCGTTATCTTATATTTAGGTATAAAGTCGATTTTCTTGTATATACTCATTTAGCAATCGATATCAAAATGCTTCAAATCATTAGTTTAACATATTTAAGTTAATTAACCCTCCTTATCTTATTAAAGTCTACAAAAGCCTTAAAGGCATAACGGCAGTGCATTTGGAAGAATTCCGTAATCTTATATTTAGGTATAAAGTCGATTTTCTTGTATATACTCATTTAGCTATCGATATCGACATGCTTCAAATCATTAGTTTAACATATTTAGGTTAATAAACCTTCTTTAACGAACTGAAGTTGGCATAAATCCATGGCGGTATAACGGCAGTGCATTTGGAAGAATTCCATAATCTTATATTTAGGTATAAAGTCGATTTTCTTGTATATACTCATTCAGCAATCGATATCGAAATGTTTCAAATCATTAGTTTAACATATTTAAGTTAATAAACCTTCTTAACCGAACTGAAGTTGGCATAAATCCATGGCGGCATAACAGCAGTGCATAATCTTATATTTAGGTATAAAGTCGATTTTCTTGCATATATGCATTTGGCAATCGATATCGAAATGCTTCAAATCATTAGTTTAACATATTTAGGTTAATAGACCTTCTTTAACGAACTGAAGTTGGCATAAATCCATGGCGGTATAACGGCAGTGCATTTGGAAGAATTCCTTATCTTATATTTAGGTATAAAGTCGATTTTCTTGTATATACTCATTTAGCTATCGATACCGAAATGCCTTAAATCATTAGTTTAACATATTTAAGTTAATTAACCTTCTTTAACATATTGAAGTTGATATAAAGCCATGGCGGCATAACGACAGTACATTTGCAAGAATTCCGTAATCTTATATTTAGGTAGAAAGTCGATTTCCTTGTATATATGCATTAAGCAATCGATTTCGAAATGCTTCAAATCATTAGTTTACCAAGTTAAGTTAATTAACCTTCTTTAACGTATTGAAGGTGATATAAAGCCATGGCGGCATAACGACAATACATTTGGAAAAATTCCGTAGTCTTATATTTATGTATAAACTCGATTTTCTTGTATATATAGACATTTAGCTATCGGTTTCGAAATGCTTCAAATCATTGGTTTATCATATTTAAGTTAATTAACCTTCTTTAACGTATTGAAGGTGATATAAAGCCATGGCGGCATAACGACAGTACATTTGGAAGAATTCCATAATCTTATATTTAGGTATAAAGTCGATTTTCTTGTATGTACTCATTTAGCTATCGATACCGAAATGCCTAAAATCATTAGTTTAACATATTTAAGTTAATTAACCTTCTTTAACATATTGAAGTTGATATAAAGCCATGGCGGCATAACGACAGTACATTTGGAAGAATTCCGTAATCTTATATTTAGGTAGAAAGTCGATTTTCTTGTATATATGCATTTAGCAATCGATATCGAAATGCCTCAAATCATTAGTTTAACATATTTAAGTTAATTAGCCCTCTTTATCTTACTGAAGTCTACAAAAGCCTTTACGGCATAACTCCGTTATCATATATTTAGGTATAAAGTCGATTTTCTTGTATATACACATTTAGCAATCGATATCGAAATGCCTCAAATCATTAGTTTAACATATTTAAGTTAATTATCCTTCTATAACATTTTGAAGTTGATATAAAGCCATGGCGGCATAACGACAGTACATTTGGAAGAATTCCGTAATCTTATATTTAGGTAGAAAGTCGATTTTCTTGTATATATGCATTAAGCAATCGATTTCGAAATGCTTCAAATCATTAGTTTACCAAGTTAAGTTCATTAACCTTCTTTAACGTATTGAAGGTGATATAAAGCCATGGCGGCATTACGACAGTACATTTGGAAGAATTCCGTAATCTTATATTTAGGTATAAAGTCGATTTTCTTGTATATACGCATTTAGCAATCGATATCGAAATGCTTCAAATCATTAGTTTAACATATTAAGTTAATTAACCTTCTTATAACGATATTGAAGTTGATATAAAGCCATGGCGGCATAACGACAGTACATTTGGAAGAATTCCGTAATCTTATATTTAGGTAGAAAGTCGATTTTCTTGTATATATGCATTAAGCAATCGATTTCGAAATGCTTCAAATCATTAGTTTAACAATTTAAGTTAATAAACCTTCTTAACGACTGAAGTAACTAAAGCCATGGCGGCATAACGGCAGTGCATTTAGAAGAATTCCGTAATCTTATATTTAGGTATAAAGTCGATTTTCTTGTATATCACATTTAGCAATCGATATCGAAATGCTTCAAATCATTAGTTTAACATATTTAAGTTAATTACCTTCTTTAACGTATTGAAGTTGATATAAGCCATGGCGGCATAACGACAGTACATTTGGAAGAATTCCGTAATCATATATTTAGGTATAAAGTCGATTTTCTTGTATATACGCATTTAGCAATCGATATCGAAATGCTTCAAATCATTAGTTTAACATAGTTAATTATACCTTCTTTAACGTATTGAAGTTGATATAAAGCCATGGCGGCATAACGACAGTACATTTGGAAGAATTCCGTAATCTTATATTTAGGTAGAAAGTCGATTTTCTTGTATATATGCATTAAGCAATCGATTTCGAAATGCTTCAAATCATTAGTTTAACAATTAAGTTAATAAACCTTCTTTAACGACTGAAGTAACTAAAGCCATGGCGGCATAACGGCAGTGCATTTAGAAGAATTCCGTAATCTTATATTTAGGTATAAAGTCGATTTTCTTGTATATACACATTTAGCAATCGATATCGAAATGCCTCAAATCATTAGTTTAACATATTTAAGTTAATTAACCCTCTTTATCTTACTGAAGTCTAAAAGCCTGCGGCATAACGCGTCATTGAAGAATTCCGTTATCATATATTTAGGTAAAAGTCGATTTTCTTGTATATACACATTTAGCAATCGATATCGAAATGCCTCAAATCATTAGTTTAACATATTTAAGTTAATTAACCTTCTTAACTATGAAGTTAACTAAAGCCATGCGGCATAACGGCAGTCATTTAGAAGAATTACGTAATCTTATATTTAGGTATAAAGTCGATTTTTTGTATATATCATTAAGCAATCGATTTCGAAATGCTTCAAATCATTAGTTTACCAATTAAGTTAATTAACCTTCTTTAACGATGAAGGTAATAAAGCCATGGCGGCATAACGGCAGTCATTTGGAAGAATTCCGTAATCTTATATTTAGGTATAAAATCGATTTTTTGTATATACCATTTAGCAATCGATATCGAAATGCTTCAAATCATTAGTTTACCAATTTAAGTTATTAACCTTCTTTACTTATTGAAGTTAAAAGCCTGCGGCATTACGCGTCATTTGGAAGAATTCCGTTATCTTATATTTAGGTAAAAGTCGATTTTCTTGTATATTTCATTTAGCAATCGATTTCGAAATGCTTCAAATATGGTTTAACATATTTAAGTTAATAAACCTTCTTAAACGAACTGAAGTTAAACTAAAGCCATAACGGCATAACGGCAGTGCACTTAGAAGGATTAAGTAATCTTATATTTAGGTATAAAGTCGATTTTTTTGTATATACTCATTTAGCAATCGATAGCGGAATGCTTCAAATCATTAGTTTAACATATTTAAGTTAACAAACCTACTTTAACGCACTGAAGTTAACACAAGGCCATGGCGGCATAACGGCAAAGCATTTAGAAGAATTACGTAATCTTATATTTAGGTATAAAGTCGATTTTGTTGTAAATACACATTTAGCAATCGATATCGAAATGCTTCAAATCATTAGTTTAAAATTTTTAAGCTAATCAACCTTCTTTATCTTACTGAAGTCTACAAAAGCCTTAACGGCGTAACGGCAGTGCATTTAGAAGAATTCCGTTATCATATGTTTACGTACAAAGTCAATTCTCTTGTATATACACATTTAGCAATCGATATCGAAATGCCTCAAATCATTAGTTTAACATATTTAAGTTAATTAACCCTCTTTATCTTACTGAAGTCTACAAACGCCTTAACGGCAGTGCCTGTAGAAGAATTCCGTTATCATATATTTAGGTACAAAGTCAATTTTCTTGTATATACACATTTAGCAATCGATATCGAAATGCCTCAAATCATTAAATTAACATATTTGAGTTAATTAACCCTCTTTATCTTACTGAAGTCTACAAACGCCTTAACGGCATAACGGCAGTGCATTTAGAAGAATTCCGTAAGCTCATATTTAGGTATAAAGTCGGTTTTGTTGTATATACACATTTAGCAATCGATATCGAAATGCTTCAAATCATTAGTTTAAAATGTTTAAACTAATTAACCTTCTTTATCTTACTGAAGTCTACAAACGCCTTAACGGCGTAACGGCAGTGCATTTGGAAGAATTCCGTAATCCTATATTTAGGTATAAATTGCATTTTCTTGTATATACTCATTTAGCAATCGATATCGAAATGCTTCAAATCATTAGTTTAACATATTTAAGTTAGTAAACCTTCTTTAACGAACTGAAGTTGGCATAAATCCATGGCGGCATAACGGCAGTGCATTTAGAATAATTCCGTAAATTTATATTTAGGTATAAAGTCGACTTTCTTGTATATATGCATTATGCAATCGATATCGAAATGCTTCAAATAACTGGTTTAATAAAGCTTCTTTAACGAACTGAAGTTAGGATAAAGCCATAACGGTATAACGGCAGTGCATTTGGAAGAATTCCGTAATCTTATATTTAGGTATAAAGTCGATTTTTTTGTATATATGCATTTAGCAATCGATTTCGAAAATCTTCAAATCATTAGTTTAACATATTTAAGCTAATTAACCCTCTTTATTTTACTGAAGTTAACACAAAGCCATGGCGGCATAACGGCAGTACATGTAGAAGAATTCCGTTATCATATATTTAGGTATAAATCGATTTTCTTATAAATAAGGATAAAGCAAACGACATCGAAATGCTTCAAATAACTGGTTTAACATATTTAAGTTAATAAAGCTTCTTTAACGCACTGAAGTCAACATAAAGCCGTGGCGGCATAACGGCAGTGCATTGAGAAGAATTCCGTAAGCTTATATTTAGGTATAAAGTCGATTTTCTTGTATATATGCGTTAAGCAATCTATTTCGAAATGCTTCGAATATCTAGTGTAACATATCTTAGTTAATGAACCTTCTTAAACAAACTGAAGTTAACATAAAGCCATAACGGCATAACGGCAGTGCATTTAGAATAATTCCGTAATCTTATATTTAGGTATAAAGTCGACTTTCTTGTATATATGCATTATGCAATCGATATCGAAATGCTTCAAATAACTGGTGTAATAAAGCTTCTTTAACGAACTGAAGTTAGGATAAAGCCATAACGGTATAACGGCAGTGCATTTGGAAGAATTCCGTAATCTTTTATTTAGGTATAAAGTCGATTTTTTTGTATATATGCATTTAGCAATCGATTTCGAAAATCTTCAAATCATTAGTTTAACATATTGAAGTTAATTAACCCTCTTTAACGTATTGAAGGTGATATAAAGCCATGGCGACATAACGACAGTACATTTGGAAGAATTCCGTCATCTTATATTTAGGTATTAAGTCGATTTTCTTGTATATATGTATTTGGTAATCGATTTCGAAATGCTTCAAGTCATTAGTTTAACATATTTTAGTTAACAAACCTACTTTAACGCACTGAAGTTAACACAAGGCCATGGCGGCATAACGGCAGTGCATGTAGAAGAAATCCGTTATCATATATTTAGGAATAAAGTCGATTTTCTTGTATATACACATTTAGCAATCGATATCGAAATGCCTCAAATCATTAGTTTAACATATTTAAGTTAATTAACCCTCTTTATCTTACTGAAGTCTACAAACTCCTTAACGGCATAACGGCAAAGCATTTAGAAGAATTTCGTAATCTTATATTTAGGTATAAAGTCGATTTTCTTGTATATACTCATTTAGCAATCGATACCGAAATGCTTCAAATCATTAGTTGAACATATTTAAGTTAATTAACCCTCTTTAACTTACTGAAGTCTAAAAATGCCTTAACGGCATAACGGCAAAACATTTAGAAGAATTACATAATCTTATATTTAGGTATAAAGTCGACTTTGTTGTGTATATGCATTTTGCAATCGATTTCGAAAATCTTAAAATCATTAGTTTAACATATTTAAGTTAATAAAGCTTCTTTAACGAACGGATGTTGGCATAAAGCCATGGCGGCATAACGGCATTGCATGTAGAAGAATGCCGTTAGCTTATATTTAGGTATAAAGTCGATTTTGTTGTATATACGCATTTAGCAATCGATATCGAAATGCTTCAAATAACTGGTTTTACATATTTAAGCTAATTAACCCTCTTTATCTTATTGAAGTCTACAAAAGCCTTAACGGCATAACGGCAGTGCATTCGGAAAAATTCCGTTATCATATATTTAGGTATATAGTCGATTTTCTTGTATATACACATTTAGCAATCGATATCGAAATGCCTCAAATCATTAGTTTAACGTATTTAAGTTAATTAACCCTCTTTATCTTACTGAAGTCTACAAACATCTTAACGGCATACAGGCAAAGCAATTAGAAGAATTACGTAATCTTATATTTAGTTATAAAGTCGATTTTCTTGTATATACTCATTTAATAATCGATATTAAAATGCTTCAAATCATTAGTTTAACATATTTAAGTTAATTAACCCTCTTTATCTTACTGAAGTCTACAAACATCTTAACGGCATACAGGCAAAGCAATTAGAAGCATTACGTAATCTTATATTTAGTTATAAAGTCGATTTTCTTGTATATACTCATTTAATAATCGATATTAAAATGCTTCAAATCATTAGTTTAACATATTAAAGCTCTCTTTATCTTACTGAAGTCTACAAAAGCCTTAACGGCGTAACGGCAGTGCATTTGGAAGAATTCCGTAATCTTATATTTAGGTATAAAGTCGATTTTCTTGTATATACGCATTTAGCAATCGATATCGAAATGCTTCAAATCATTAGTTTAACATATTTAAGTTAGTTAACCTTCTTTAGCTTACTGAAGATTACATAAAGCCATAACGGTATAACGGCAGTGCATTTGGGAGAATTTCGTAATCTTATATTTAGGTATATAGTCGATTTTGTTGTATATACACATTTAGCAATCGACATCGAAATGCCTCAAATCATTAGTTTAACTAATTTAAGTTAATAAATCTTCTTTAAAATATTGAAGTTGATATAAAACCATGGCGGCATAACGACAGTACATTTGTAAGAATTTGGTAATCTTATATTTAGGTATAAAGTCGATTTTCTTGTATATATGCATTAAGCAATCGATTTCGAAATGCTTCAAATAACTGGTTAACATATCTAAGTTAATAAACCTTCTTTAACGAACTAAAGTTAACATAAAGCCATAACGGCATAACGGCAGTGCATTTAGAAGAATTCCGTAAGCTCATATTTAAGTATAAAGTCGATTTTGTTGTATATATGCATTTAGCAATCGATTTCGAAAATCTTCAAATCATTAGTTTAACATATTTAAGTTAATAAACCTTCTTTAACGAACAGAAGTTAACATAGAGCCATAACTGCATAACGGCAGTGCATTTGGAAGAATTCCGTAATCTTATATTTAGGTATAAAGTCGATTTTTATATACACATTTAGCAATCGATATCGAAATGCCTCAAATCATTAGTTTAACATATTTAAGTTAATTAACCCCCTTTATCTTACTGAAGTCTACAAACGCCTTAACGGCATAACGGCAGTGTATTTCGAAGAATTCCGTTATCATATATTTAGGTATAAAGTCGATTTTCTTGTATATACACATTTAGCAATCGATATCGAAATGCCACAAGTCATTAGATTAACATATTTAAGTTAATTAACCCTCTTTATCTTACTGAAGTCTACAAACGCCTTAACGGCATAACGGCAAAGCATTTAGAAGAATTACATACTCTTATGTTTAGGTATAAAGTCGATTTTCTTGTAATACTCATTTAGTAATCGATATCGAAATGCTTTAAATCATTAGTTTGACATATTTAAGTTAACAAACCTACTTTAACGCACTGAAGTTAACACAAAGCCATCTTTAACGTATTGAAGGTGATACAAAGCCATAACGGCATAACGATAGTACATTTGGAAGAATTCCGTAATCTTATATTTAGGTATAAAGAAGATTTTCTTGTATATATGCATTTAGCAATCGATTTCGAAAATCTTCAAATCATTAGTTTAACATATTTAAGTTAATAAACCTTCTTTAACGAACAGAAGTTAACATAGAGCCATAACTGCATAACGGCAGTGCATTTAGAAGAATTCCGTATTCTTATATTTAGGTATAAAGTCGATTTTCTTTTATATACACATTTAGCAATCGATATCGAAATGCCTCATATCATTAGTTTAACATATTTAAGTTAATTAACCCCCTTTAACTTACTGAAGTCTACGAACGCCTTAACGGCATAACGGCAGTGCATGTAGAAGAAATCCGTAATCTTATATTTAGGTATAAATTCGATTTTTTTGTATATATACATTTAGCAATCGATATCTAAATGCATCAAATCATTAGTTTAACATATTTAAGTTAATTAACCTTTTTTAACGTATAGAAGTTGATATAAAGCCATGGTGGCATAACGACAGTACATTTGGAAGAATTCCGTAATCATATATTTAGTTATAAAGTCGATTTTCTTGTATATATGCATTAAGCAAACGATATCGAAATGCTTCAAATAACCGGTTTAACATATTTAAGTTAATAAAGCTTCTTAAGCGCACTGAAGTTAACATAAAGCCATGGCGGCATAACGGCAGTGCATTTAGAAGAATTCCGTAAGCTTATATTTAAGTATAAAGTCGATTTTCTTGTATATATGCATTAAGCAATCGATTTCGAAATGCTTCAAATAACTAGTGTAACATATCTTAGTTAATAAACCTTCTTAAACGAACTGAAGTTAACATAAAGCCATAACGGCAGTGCATTTAGAAGAATTCCGTAATCTTATATTTAGGTATAAAGTCGATTTTCTTTTATATACACATTTAGCAATCGATATCGAAATGCCTCAAATCATTAGTTTAACATATTTAAGTTAATTAACCCTCTTTATCATACTGAAGTCTACAAGCGCCTTAACTGCATAACGGCAAAGCACTTAGAAGAATTACGTTATCTTATATTTAGGTATAAAGTCAATTTTCTTGTATATACTGATTTAGCCATCGATATCGAAATGCTTCAAATCATTAGTTTGACATATTTACGTAAACAAACCTACTTTAACGCACTGAAGTTAACACAAAGCCATGGCGACATAACGGCAGTGCATGTAGAAGAAATCCGTAATCTTATATTTAGGTATAAATTCGATTTTTTTGTATATACACATTTAGCAATCGATATCTAAATGCATCAAATCAATAGTTTAACATATTTAAGTTAATTAACCTTTTTTAACATATTGAAGTTGATATAAAGCCATGGTGGCATAACGACAGTACATTTGGAAGAATTCCGTAATCATATATTTAGGTATGAAGTCGATTTTCTTGTATGTATGCATTAAGCAAACGACGTCGAAATGCTTCAAAAAACTGGTTTAACATATTTAAGTTAATAAAGCTTCTTTAACGCACTGAAGTTAACATAAAGCCATGGCGGCATAACGGCAGTGCATTTAGAAGAATTCCGTAAGCTTATATTTAGGTGTAAAGTCGATTTTCTTGTATATATGCATTAAACAATCGATTTCGAAATGCTTCAAATAACGAGTGTAACATATCTTAGTTAATAAGCCTTCTTAAACGAACTGAAGTTAACATAAAGCCATAACGGCAGTGCAATTAGAAGAATTCCGTAATCTTATATTTAGGTAGAAATTCGATTTTCTTGTACATTTGCATTAAGCAATCGATTTCGAAATGCTTCAAATAACTAATGTAACATATCTAAGTTAATAAACCTCCTTAAACGAACTGAAGTTAACATAAAGCCATAACGGCATAACGGCAGTGCATTTGGAAGAATTCCGTAATCTAACATTTAGGTATAAAGTCGATTTTGTTGTGTATATGCATTTAGCAATCGATTTCGAAAATCTTCAAATCATTAGTTTAACATATTTAAGCTAATTAACCCTCTTTATTTTACTGAAGTTAACACAAAGCCATGGCGGCATAACGGCAGTACATGTAGAAGAATTCCGTTATCATATATTTAGGTATAAATCGATTTTCTTATAAATATGCATAAAGCAAACGACATCGAAATGCTTCAAATAACTGGTTTAACATATTTAAGTTAATAAAGCTTCTTGACCGCACTGAAGTCAACATAAAGCCGTGGCGGCATAACGGCAGTGCATTGAGAAGAATTCCGTAAGCTTATATTTAGGTATAAAGTCGATTTTCTTGTATATATGCGTTAAGCCATCGATTTCGAAATGCTTCGAATATCAAGTGTAACATATCTTAGTTAATGAACCTTCTTAAACAAACTGACGTTAACATAAAGCCATAACGGCATAACGGCAGTGCATTTAGAAGCATTCCGTAATCTTATATGTAGGTATAAAGTCGATTTTCTTGTATATATGCATTAAGCAATCGATTTCGAAATGCTTCAAATAACTAGTGTAACATATCTAAGTTAATAAACCTTCTAAAACGAACTGAAGTTAACATAAAGCCATTACGGCATAACGACAGTGCATTTGGAAGAATTCCGTAATCTGATATTTAGTTATAAAGTCGATTTTGTTGTGTATATGCATTTAGCAATCGATTTCGAAAATCTTCAAATCATTAGTTTAACATATTTAAGTTAATAAACCTTCTTTAACTAAGTGAAGTTAACATAAAGCCGTAACGGTATAACGGCAGTGCATTTGGAAGATTTCCGTAATCTTATATTTATGTATAAAGTCGATTTTCTTGTATATATGCGTTAAGCAATCGATTTCGAAATGCTTCAAATAACTAGTGTAACATATCTTAGTTAATAAAACCCTTCTTAAACAAACTGAAGTTAACATAAAGCCATAAGGGCATAACGGCAGTGCATTTAGAAGCATTCCGTAATCTTATATGTAGGTATAAAGTCGATTTTCTTGTATATATGCATTAAGCAATCGATTTCGAAATGCTTCAAATAACTAGTGTAACATATCTAAGCTAATAAACCTTCTTAAACGCACTGAAGTTAACATAAAGCCATGGCGGCATAACGGCAGTGCATGTAGAAGAATTCCGTTATCATATATTTAGGTATAAAGTCGGTTTTGTTATATATACGCATTTAGCAATCGATATCTAAATGCTTCAAATCATTAGTTTAACATATTTAAGTTAATTAACCGTTTTTAACGTATTTAAGTTGATATAAAGCCATGGTGGCATTACGACAGTACATTTGGAAGAGTTCCATTTTCTTATATTTAGGTATAAAGTTGATTTTCTTGTACATATGCATTAAGCAATCGATATCGAAATGCTTCAAATAACTGGTTTAACATATTTAAGTTAATAAACCTTCTTTATCTTACTGAAGTCTACAAACGCCTTCACGGCATAACGGCAAAGCATTTAGAAGAATTACGTAATCTTATATTTAGGTATAAATTCGATTTTGTTGTATATACTCATTTAGCAATCGAAACCGAAATGCTACAAATCATTAGGTTAACATATTTAAGTTAATTAACCCTCTTTATCTTACTGAAGTCTACAAGCGCCTTAACGGCATAACGGCAAAGCATTTAGAAGAATTACGTAATCTTATATTTAGGTATAAAGTCGATTTTGTTGTATATACTCATTTAGCAATCGAAATCGAAATGCTTCAAATCATTAGTTTAACTTATTTAAGCTAATTAACCCTCTTTATCTTACTAAAGTCTACAAACGCCTTAACGGCATAACGGCAAAGCATTTAGAAGAATTCCGTAATCTTATATTTAGGTATAAAGTCGATTTTCTTGTATACACTCATTTAGCAATCGATATCGAAATGCTTCAAATCATTAGTTTGAAATATTTAAGTTAATTAACCCTCTTTATCTTACTGAAGTCTACAAACGCCTTAACGACATAATGGCAAAGCATTTAGAAGAATTACGTAATCTTATATTTAGGTATAGAGTCCATTTTCTTGTATATACACATTTAGCAATCGAAATCGAAATGCTTCAAATCATTAGTTTAACATATTTAAGTTAACTTACCCTCTGTATCTTACTGAAGTCTACAAACATCTTAACGGCATAACGGCAAAGCATTTAGAAGAATTACGTAATCTTATATTTAGGTATAAAGTCGCTTTTCTTGTATATACTCATTTAGCAATCGATATCGAAATGCTTCAAATCATTAGTTTAACATATTTAAGTTAATAAACCTTCTTTAACGAACTGAAGTTGGCATAAATCCATGGCGGCATAGCGGCGGTGCATTTATAATAATTCCGTAATCTTATGTTTAGGTATAAAGTCGATTTTCTTGTATATACGCATTTAGCAATCGATATCGAAATGCTTCAAATCATTAGTTTAACATATTTAAGTTAATTAACCTTCTTTATCTTACTGAAGTTTACATAAAGCCATAACGGTATAACGGCAGTGCATTTGGGAGAATTTCGTAATCTTATATTTAGGTATAAAGTCGATTTTCTTGTATATGTGCATTAAGCAATCGATTTCTAAATGCTTCTAATAACTGGTGTAATATATCTAAGTTAATAAACCTTCTTTAACGAACTGAAATTAACATAAAGCCATAACGGTATAACGGCAGTGCATTTGGAAGAATTCCGTAATCTTATATTTAGGTATAAAGTCGATTTTGTTGTATATACGCATTTAGCAATCGATATTAAAATGCTTCAAATCATTAGCTTAACAAGTTAAACTAATTAACCTTCTTTGACTTATTGAGGTGATATAAAGCCATAGCGGCATAACGACAGTACATTTGGAAGAAATCCTTAATCTTATATTTAGGTATAAAGAAGATTTTTTTGTATATATGCATTTAGCAACCGATTTCGAAAATCTTCGAATCATTAGTTTAACATATTTAAGTTAATAAACCTTCTTTAACGAACAGAAGTTAACATAAAGCCATAACTGCATAACGGCAGTGCATTTAGAAGAATTCCGTAATCTTATATTTAGGTATAAAGTCGATTTTCTTGTATATACACATTTAGCAATCGATTTCGAAAATCTTCAAATCATTAGTTTAACATATTTAAGTTAATAAATCTTCTTTAACTAACTGAAGTTAACATAAAGCCGTAACGGTATAACGGCAGTGCATTTGGAAGATTTCCGTAATCTTATATTTATGTATAAAGTCGATTTTCTTGTATATATGCGTTAAGCAATCGATTTCGAAATGCTTCAAATAACTAATGTAACATATCTTAGTTAATGAACCTTCTTAAACAAACTGAAGTTAACATAAAGCCATAACGGCATAACGGCAGCGCATTTATAAGCATTCCGTAATCTTATATGTAGGTATAAAATCGATTTTCTTATATATATACATTTAGCAATCGATATCGAAATGCCTCAAATCATTAGTTTAACATATTTAAGTTAATTAACCCTCTTTATCTTACTGAAGTCTACAAACACCTTAACGGCATAACGGCAAAGCATTTAGAAGAATTACGTAATCTTATATTTAGGTATAAAGTCGATTCTCTTGTATATACTCATTTAGCAATCGCAATCGAAATGCTTTAAATCATTAGTTTAACATATTTAAGATAATTAACCCTCTTTATCTTACTGAAGTCTACAAACGCCTTAACGGCATAACGGCAAAACATTTAGAAGAATTACGTAATCTTATATTTAGGTATAAAGTCCATTTTCTTGTATATACACATTTAGCAATCGAAATCGAAATGCTTCAAATCATTAGTTTAACATATTTAAGTTAATTAACCCTCTTTATCTTACTGAAGTCTACAAACACCTTAACGGCAAAACGGCAAAGCATTTAGAAGAATTACGTAATCTTATATTTAGGTATAAAGTCGATTTTCATGTATATATGCATTAAACAATCGATTTCGAAATGCTTCAAATAACGAGTGTAACATATCTTAGTTAATAAGCCTTCTTAAACGAACTGAAGTTAACATAAAGCCATAACGGCAGTGCATTTAGAAGAATTCCCTAATCTCATAGTAAGGTAGAAAGTCGATTTTCTTGTATATATGCATTAAGCAATCGATTTCGAAATGCTTCAAATAACTTGTGTAACATATCTAAGTTAATAAACCTTCTTAAACGAACTGAAGTTAACATAAAGCCATAACGGCATAACGGCAGTGCATTTGGAAGAATTCCGTAATCTAACATTTAGGTATAAAGTCGATTTTGTTGTGTATATGCATTTAGCAATTGATTTCGAAAATCTTCAAATCATTAGTTTAACATATTTAAGCTAATTAACCCTCTTTATTTTACTGAAGTTAACACAAAGCCATGGCGGCATAACGGCAGTGCATGTAGAAGAATTCCGTTATCATATATTTAGGTATAAAGTCGATTTTCTTGTAAATATGCATAAAGCAAACGACATCGAAATGCCTCAAATAACTGGTTTAACATATTTAAGTTAATAAAGCTTTTTTAACGCACTGAAGTCCACATAAAGCCGTGGCGGCATAACGGCAGTGTATTTAGAAGAATTCCGTAAGCTTATATTTAGGTATAAAGTCGATTTTCTGGTATATATGCGTTAAGCAAATGATTTCGAAATGCTTCAAATAACTAGTGTAACATATCTTAGTTAATGAACCTTCTTAAACAAACTGAAGTTAACATAAAGCCATAACGGCATAACGGCAGTGCATTTAGAAGCATTTCGTAATCTTATATGTAGGTATAAAATCGATTTTCTTGTATATATGCATTAAGCAATCGATTTCGAAATGCTTCAAATAACTAGTGTAACATATCTAAGTTAATAAACCTTCTTAAACGAACTGAAGTTAACATAAAGCCATAACGGCATAACGGCAGTGCATTTGGAAGAATTCCGTAATCTGATATTTAGGTATAAAGTCGATTTTGTTATGTATATGCATTTAGCAATCGATTTCGAAAATTTTCAAATCATTAGTTTAACATATTTAAGTTAATAAACCTTCTTTAACTAACTGAAGTTAACATAAAGCCGTAACGGTATAACGGCAGTGCATTTGGAAAAATTTCCGTAATCTTATATTTAGGTATAAAGTCGATTTTCTTGTATATACATTTAGCAATCGATTTCGAAATCTTCAAATCATTAGTTTAACATATTTAAGTTAATAAATCTTCTTTAACTAACTGAAGTTAACATAAAGCCGTAACGGTATAACGGCAGTGCATTTGGAAGATTTCCGTAATCTTATATTTATGTATAAAGTCGATTTTCTTGTATATATGCGTTAAGCAATCGATTTCGAAATGCTTCAAATAACTAATGTAACATATCTTA
>CM050324.1:17268641-17287120 GCA_027475135.1 Bactrocera correcta
AAAGTCGATTTTCTTGTATATACGCATTTAGCAATCGATATCGAAATGCTTCAAATCATTAGTTTCACATATTTAAGTTAATCCTTCTAATCCTCCTTTTTATCTTACTGAAGTTTACATAAAGCCATAACGGTATAACGGCAGTGCATTTGGGAGAATTTCGTAATCTTATATTTAGGTATAAAATGGATTTTGTTGTATATACGCATTTAGCAATCGATATCGAAATGCCTCAAATCATTAGTTTAACATATTTAAGTTAATTAACCTTCTTTAACATAATGAAGTTGATATAAAGCCATGGCGGCATAACGACAGTACATTTGGAAGAATTCCGTAAGGTTATATTTTGGTATAAAGTAGATTTTCTTGTATATATGCATTAAGCAATCGATTTCGAAATGCTTCAAATAACTGGTGTAACATATCTAAGTTAATAAACCTTCATTAACGAACTGAAGCTAACATAAAGCCATAACTGCATAACGGCAGTGCATTTGGGAGGATTTCGTAATCTTATATTTAGGTATAAAATCGATTTTGTTGTATATACACATTTAGCAATCGATATCGAAATGCCTCAAACCATTAGTTTAACATATTTAAGTTAATTAACCTTCTTTAACATATTGAAGTTGATATAAAGCCATGGCGACATAACGACAGTACATTTGGAAGAATTCCGTAATCTTTTAATTAGGTATAAAGTCGATTTTCTTGTATATATGCATTAAGCAATCGATTTCGAAATGCTTCAAATAACTGGTGTAACATATCTAAGTTAATAAACCTTCATTAACGAACTGAAGCTAACATAAAGCCATAACGGCATAACGGCAGTGCATTTAGAAGAATTCTGTAATCTTATATTTAGGTATAAAGTCGATTTTGTTGTATATACACATTTAGCAATCGATATCGAAATGCCTCAAATCATTAGTTTAACATATTTAAGTTAATTAACCTTCTTTAACATATTGAAGTTCATATAAATCCATGGCGGCATAACGACAGTACATTTGGAAGAATTACGTTATCTTATATTTAGGTATAAGGTCGATTTTCTTGTATATGCACATTTAGCAATCGATATCGAAATGCCTCAAATCATTAGTTTAACATATTTAAGTTAATAAACCCTCTTTATCTTACTGAAGTCTACAAACGGCTTAATGGCAGTGCATTTGGGAGAATTTCGTAATCTTATATTTAGGTATAAATTCGATTTTGTTGTATACACACATTTAGCAATCGATATCGATATGCTTCAAATAATTAGTTTAACATATCTAAGCTAATTAACCCTCTTTATCTTACTAAAGTCTACTAACGCCTTAACGGCGTAACGGCAGTGCATTTGAAAGAATTCCGTAAATTTATATTTAGGTATAAAGTCGATTTTCTTGTATATACTCATTAAGCAATCGATTTCGAAATGCTTCAAGTAACTAGCTTAACATATCTAAGTTAATAAACCTGCTTAAACGAACTAAAGTTAGCATAAAGCCATAACGGCATAACGGCAGTGCATTTGAAAGAATTCCGTTATCTTATATTTAGGTATAAAGTCGATTTTCTTGTATATACGCATTTAGCAATCGATATCGAAATGCTTCAAATCATTAGTTTCACATATTTAAGTTAATCCTTCTAATCCTCCTTTTTATCTTACTGAAGTTTACATAAAGCCATAACGGTATAACGGCAGTGCATTTGGGAGAATTTCGTAATCTTATATTTAGGTATAAAATGGATTTTGTTGTATATACGCATTTAGCAATCGATATCGAAATGCCTCAAATCATTAGTTTAACATATTTAAGTTAATTAACCTTCTTTAACATAATGAAGTTGATATAAAGCCATGGCGGCATAACGACAGTACATTTGGAAGAATTCCGTAAGGTTATATTTTGGTATAAAGTAGATTTTCTTGTATATATGCATTAAGCAATCGATTTCGAAATGCTTCAAATAACTGGTGTAACATATCTAAGTTAATAAACCTTCATTAACGAACTGAAGCTAACATAAAGCCATAACTGCATAACGGCAGTGCATTTGGGAGGATTTCGTAAATTTATATTTAGGTATAAAGTCGATTTTCTTGTATATACTCATTAAGCAATCGATTTCGAAATGCTTCAAGTAACTAGCTTAACATATCTAAGTTAATAAACCTGCTTAAACGAACTAAAGTTAGCATAAAGCCATAACGGCATAACGGCAGTGCATTTGAAAGAATTCCGTAATTTAGGTATAAATTCGATTTTGTTGTGTATATGCATTTAGCATTCGATTTCGAAAATCTTCAAATCATTAGTTTAACATATTTAAGTTAATAAAGCTTCTTTAACGCACTGAAGTTAACACAAAGCCATGGCGGCATAACGGCAGTTTATGTAGAAGAATTCCTTAATCTTATATTTAGGTATAAATTCGATTTTTTTGTATATGCACATTTAGCAATCGATATATAAATGCTTCAAATCATTGGTTTAACATATTTAAGTTAATTAACCCTTTTTAACGTAATGAAGTTGATATAAAGCCATGGTGGCATAACGACAGTACATTTGGAAGAAATCCGTAATCTTATATTTAGGTATAAAGTCGATTTTCTTGTATATACACATTTAGCAATCTATATCGAAATGCCTAAAATCATTAGTTTAACATATTTAAGTTAATTAACCCCCTTTAACTTACTGAAGTCTACAAACGCCTTAACGGCATAACGGCAATGCATGTAGAAGAATTCCGTTATCATATATTTAGGTATAAAGTCGATTTTCTTGTATATACATATTTATGTTAATTAACCTTCTTTAACATATTGAAGTTGATATAAAGCCATGGCGGCATAACGACAGTACATTTGGAAGAATTCCGTAAGCTTATATATAGGTATAAAGTCGATTTTCTTGTATATATGCATTAAGCAATGGATTTCGAAATGCCTCAAATAACTGGTGTAACATATCTAAGTTTATATACCTTCTTTAACGAACTGAAGTTAACATAAAGCCATAACGGCATAACTGCAGTGCAGTTAGAAGAATTCCGTAAGCTTATATTTAGGTATAAAGTCGATTTTGTTGTATATACACATTTAGCAATCGATATCGAAATGCCTGAAATCATTAGTTTAACATATTTAAGTTAATTAACCTTCTTTAACTTACTGAAGTTCATATAAAGATATGGCGGCATAACGACAGTGCATTTGGAAGAATTCCGTAATCTTATATTTAGGTATAAAGTCGATTTTCTTGTATATACTGATTTAGCAATCGATATCGAAATGCTTCAAATCATTAGTTTAACATATTTAAGTTAATTAACCCTCTTTATCTTACTGAAGTCTACAAACGGCTTAACGGCATAACGGCAAAGCATTTAGAAGAATTACGTAATCTTATATTTAGGTATAAAGTCGATTTTGTTGTATATACACATTTAGCAATCGATATCGAAATGCTTCAAATCATTAGTTTAACATATTTAAGTTTATTAACCCTCTTTATCTTTGAAGTCTACAAACGCCTTAATGGCATAACGGCAAAGATTAAGAAGAATTACATAATCTTATATTTAGGTATAAAGTCGATTTTGTTTTATATACACATTTAGCAATCGATATCGAAATGCCTCAAATCATTAGTTTAACATATTTAAGTTAATTAACCCTCTTTATCTTACTGAAGTCTACAAACGCCTTAATTGCATAACGGCAAAGCATTTAGAAGAATTACGTACTCTTATATTTAGGTATTAAGTCGATTTTCTTGTATATACTCATTTAGCAAGCGATATCGAAATGCCTCAAATAACTGGTTTAACATATTTAAGTTAATAAACCCTCTTTAACTAACTGAAGTTAACATAAAACCATAACGGTATAACGGCAGTGCATTTGGAAGAATTCCGTAATCTTATATTTAGGTATAAAGTCGATTTTGTTGCATATACACATTTAGCAATCAATATCGAAATGCTTCAAATCATTAGTTTAACATATTTAAGCTTAGTAACCCTCTTTATCTTACTAAAGTCTACAAAAGCCATAACGGCGTAACGGCAGTGCATTTGGAAGAACTCCGTAATCTTATATTTAGGTAGAAAGTCGATTTTCCTGTATATATGCATTAAGCAATCGATTTCGAAATGCTTCTAATAACTGGTGTAACATATCTAAGTTAATAAACCTTCTTTAACGAACTGAAGTTGGCATAAAGCAATGGCGGCATAACGGCAGTGCATTTAGAAGAATTCCGTAATCTTATATTTAGGTAGAAAGTCGATTTTCTTGTATATATGCATTAAGCAATCGATTTCGAAATGCTTCAAGTAACTAGTGTAACATATCTAAGTTAATAAACCTTCTTAAACGAACTAAAGTTAACACAAAGCCATAACGGCATTACGGCAGTGCATTTGGAAGAATTCCGTAATCTTATATTTAGGTATAAAGTCGATTTTGTTGCATAAACACATTTAGCAATCAATATCGAAATGCTTCAAATCATTAGTTTAACATATTTAAGCTTAGTAACCCTCTTTATCTTACTAAAGTCTACAAAAGCCATAACGGCGTAACGGCAGTGCATTTGGAAGAACTCCGTAATCTTATATTTAGGTAGAAAGTCGATTTTCCTGTATATATGCATTAAGCAATCGATTTCGAAATGCTTCAAATAACTAGCGTAACATATCTAAGTTAATAAACCTTCTTTAACGAACTGATGTTAACATAAAGCCATAACGGTATAACGGCAGTGCATTTGGGAGAATTTCGTAATCTTATATTTAGGTATAAAGTCGATTTTGTTGTATATACACATTTAGCAATCGATATCGAAATGCTTCAAATCATTAGTTTAACATATTTAAGCTAATTAACCCTCTTTATCTTACTGAAGTCTACAAACGGCATAACGGCAAAGCATTTAGAAGAATTACGTAATCTTATATTTAGGTATAAAGTCGATTTTCTTGTATATATGCATTTAGCAATCGATATCGAAATGCTTCAAATCATTCGTTTAACATATTTAAGTTAATTAACCTTCTTTAACGTAATGAGGGTGATATTAAGCCATAGCGGCATAACGACAGTAGATTTGGAAGAATTCCGTAATCTTATATTTAAGTATAAAGTCGATTTTCTTGTATATATGCATTTAGCAGTCGATTTCGAAAATCTTCAAATCATTAGTTTAACATATTTAAGTTAATAAAGCTTCTTTAACGCACTGAAGTTAACATAAGGCCATGGTGGCATAACGACAGTGCATTTAGAAGAATTCCGTAAGCTTATATTTAGGTATAAAGTCGATTTTGTTGTATATACACATTTAGCAATCGATATCGAAATGCCTCACATCATTAGTTTAACATATTTAAGTTAATTAACCTTCTTTAACATATTGAAGTTGATATAAAGCCATGGTGGCATAACGACAGTATATTTGGAAGAATTCCGTAATCTTATATTTAGTTATAAAGTCGAGTTTCTTGTATATATGCATTAAGCAATCGATTTCGAAATGCTTCTAATAACTGGTGTAACATATCTAAGTTATCAAACCTTCTTTAACGAACTGAAGTTAACATAAAGCCATAACGGCATAACGGCAGTGCCTTTAGAAGAATTCCGTAATCGTATATTTAGGTATAAAGTCGATTTTCTTGTATATATGCATTAAGCAATCGATTTCGAAATGCTTCAAATAACTAGCGTAACATATCTAAGTTAATAAACCTTCTTTAACGAACAGAACTTAACATAAAGCCATAACTGCATAACGGCAGTGCATTTAGAAGAATTCCGTAATCTTATATTTAGGTATAAAGTCGATTTTGTTGTATATACACATTTAGCAATCGATATCGAAATGCTTCAAATCATTAGTTTAACATATTTAAGTTAATTAACCCTCTTTATCTTACTGAAGTCTACAAACGCCTTAGCGGCATTACGGCAAAGCATTTAGAAGAATTACGTTATCTTGTATTTAGGTATAAAGTCGATTTTCTTGTATATACTGATTTAGCAATCGATATCGAAATGCTTCAAATCATTAGTTTGACATATTTAAGTTAATTAACCCCCTTTATCTTACTGAAGTCCACAAACGCCTTAACGGCATAACGGCAGTGCATGTAGAAGAATTCCGTTATCATATATTTAGGTATAAAGTCCATTTTGTTGTATATACACATTTAGCAATCGATACCGAAATGCCTCAAATCATTAGTTTAACATATTTAAGTTAATTAACCTTCTTTAACATATTAAAGTTGATATAAAGCCATGGCGGCATAACGACAGTACATTTGGAAGAATTCCGTAATCTTATATTAAGGTATAAAGTCGATTTTCTTGTATATATGCATTAAGCAATCGATTTCGAAATGCTTCAAATAACTGGTGTTACATATCTAAATTAATAAACTTTCTTTAACGAACTGGAGTTAACACAAAGCCATAACGGTATAACGGCAGTGCATTTAGAAGAATTCCGTAAGCTTATATTTAGGTATAAAGTCGATTTTGTTGTATATACACATTTAGCAATCGATATCGAAATGCCTCAAATCATTAGTTTAACATATTTAAGTTAATTAACCTTTTTTAACATATTGAAGTTGATATAAAGCCATGGCGGCATAACGACAGTACATTTGGAAGAATTCCGTAATCTTATATTTAGGTATAAAGTCGAGTTTCTTGTATATATGCATTAAGCAATCGATTTCGAAATGCTTCTAATTACTGGTGTAACATATCTAAGTTATTAAACCTTCTTTAACGGACTGAAGTTTACATAAAGCCAAAACGGCATAACGGCAGTGCATTTAGAAGAATTCCGTAATCGAAAATTTAGGTATAAAGTCGATTTTCTTGTATATATGCATTAAGCAATCGATTTCGAAATGCTTCTAATTACTGGTGTAACATATCTAAGTTATTAAACCTTCTTTAACGGACTGAAGTTTACATAAAGCCAAAACGGCATAACGGCAGTGCATTTAGAAGAATTCCGTAATCGTATATTTAGGTATAAAGTCGATTTTCTTGTATATATGCATTAAGCAATCGATTTCGAAATGCTTCAAATAACTAGTGTAACATATCTAAGTTAATAAACCTTCTTAAACGAACTAAAGTTAACATAAAGCCATAACGGCATAACGGCAGTGCAGTTGAAAGAATTCCTTAATCTTATATTTAGGTATAAAGTCGATTTTGTTGTTTATATGCATTTAGCAATCGATTTCGAAAATCTTCAAATCATTAGTTTAACATATTTAAGTTAATAAAGCTTCTTTAACGCACTGAAGTTAACACAAAGCCATGGCGGCATAACGGCAGTACATTCAGAAGAATTCCGTTATCATATATTTAGGTAAAAAGTCGATTTTCTTGTATATACACATTTAGCAATCGATATCGAAATGCCTAAAATCATTAGTTTAACATATTAAAGTTAATTAACCCTCTTTATCTTACTGAAGTCTACAAAAGCCTTAGCGGCATAACGGCAGTACATTCAGAAGAATTCCGTTATCATATATTTAGGTAAAAAGTCGATTTTCTTGTATATACACATTTAGCAATCGATATCGAAATGCTTCAAATCATTAGTTCAACATACTTAAGCTAATTAACCCTCTTTATCTTACTGAAGTCTACAAAAGCCTTAGCGGCATAACGGCAGTACATTCAGACGAATTCCGTTATCATATATTTAGGTAAAAAGGCGATTTTCTTGTATATACACATTTAGCAATCGATATCGAAATGCCTAAAATCATTAGTTTAACATATTAAAGTTAATTAACCCTCTTTATCTTACTGAAGTCTACAAAAGCCTTAGCGGCATAACGGCAGTACATTCAGAAGAATTACATAATCTTATAATTAGGTATAAAGTCGATTTTGTTGTATATACACATTTAGCAATCGATATCGAAATGGTTCAAATCATTAGTTTAACATATTTAAGCTAATTAACCCTCTTTATTTTACTGAAGTCTACAAAAGCCTTAGCGGCATAACGGCAGTGCATTGAGAAGAATTCCGTAATCATATATTTAGGTAAAAAGTCGATTTTCTTGTATATACACATTTAGCAATCGATATCGGAATGCCTCAAATCATTAGTTTAACGTATTACGGTTAATTAACCTTCTTTATCTTACTGAAGTCTACAAAAGCCTTAGCGGCATATAGGCAAAGCATTTAGTAGAATTACGTAATCTTATATTTAGGTATAGAGTCGATTTTCTTGTATATACACATATAGCAATCGATATCGAAATGCTTCAAATCATTAGTTTAACATATTTAAGTTAATTAACCCTCTTTATCTTACTGAAGTCTACAAACGGCATAGCAGCAAAGCATTTAGAAGAATTACGTAATCTTATATTTAGGTATAAAGTCGCTTTTCTTGTATATACTCATTTAGCAATCGAAATCGAAATGCTTCAAATCATTAGTTTAACATATTTAAGTTAATTAACCCTCTTTATCTTACTGAAGTCTACAAAGGGCATAACGGCAAAGCATTTAGAAGAATTACGTAATCTTATATTTAGGTATAAAGTCGATTTTGTTGTATATACACATTTAGCAATCGATATTGAAATGCTTCAAATCATTAGTTTAACATATTTAAGCTAATTAACCCTCTTTATCTTACTGAAGTCTACAAAAGCCTTAGCGGCATAACGGCAGTACATTCAGAAGAATTCCGTTATCATATATTTAGGTAAAATGTCGATTTTCTTGTATATACACATTTAGCAATCGATATCGAAATGCCTAAAATCATTAGTTTAACATATTAAAGTTAATTAACCCTCTTTATCTTACTGAAGTCTACAAAAGCCTTAGCGGCATAACGGCAGTACATTCAGAAGAATTACATAATCTTATAATTAGGTATAAAGTCGATTTTGTTGTATATACACATTTAGCAATCGATATCAAAATGCTTCGAATCATTAGTTTAACATATTTAAGCTAAATAACCCTCTTTATCTTACCAAAGTCTACAAAAGCCTTAACGGCGTAACGACAGCGCATTTGGAAGAATTCCGTAATCTTATATTTAGGTATAAAGTCGATTTCTTGTTTATACTCATTTAGCAATCGATATCGAAATGCTTCAAATCATTAGTTTAACATATTTAAGTTAATTAACCCTCTTTATCTTACTGAAGTCTACAAAGGCCTTAACGGCATAACGGCAAAGCATTTAGAAGAATTACTTAATCTTATATTTAGGTATAAAGTCGACTTTGTTGTATATACTCATTTAGCAATCGATATCGAAATGCTTCAAATCATTAGTTTAACATATTTAAGTTAATTAACCCTCTTTATCTTACTGAAGTCTACAAAAGCCTTAACGGCGTAACGGCAGTGCATTTGGAAGGATTCCGTAATCTTATATTTAGGTATAAAATCGATTTTCTTGTATATACTCATTTAGCAATCGATATCGAAATGCTTCAAATCATTAGTTTAACATATTTAAGTTAATAAACCTTCTTTAACGAACTGAAGTTGATATAAAGCCATAACGGCATAACGGCAGTGCATTTGAAAAATTCCGTAATCTTATATTTAGGTATAAAATCGATTTTGTTGTATATACACATTTAGCAATCGATATCGAAATGCTTCAAATCATTAGTTTAACATATTTAAGTTAATTAACCCTCTTTATCTTACTGAAGTCTACAAACGTTTTAACGGCATAAAGGCAAAGCATTTAGAAGAATTAAGTAATCTTATATTTAGGTATAAAGTCGATTTTCTTGTATATACACATTTAGCAATCGATATCGAAATGCCTCAAATCATTAGTTTAACATATTTAAGTTAATTAACCCCCATTATCTTACTGAAGTCTACAAACGCCTTAACGGCATAACGTTAGTGCATTTGGAAGAATTCCGTAATCTTATATTTAGGTATTAAGTCTATTTTCTTGTATATACACATTTAGCAATCGATATCGAAACGCCTCAAATCATTAGTTTAACATATTTAAGTTAATTAACCCCCATTATCTTACTGAAGTCTACAAACGCCTTAACGGCATAACGGCAGTGCATGTAGAAGAATTCCGTTATCATATATTTAGGTATAAAGTCGATTTTCTTGTATTAATGCATTTAGCAATCGATATCGAAATGCTTCAAATCATTAGTTTAACATATTTAAGTTAATAAACCTTCTTTAACGAACTGAAGTTGGCATAAATCCATGGCGGGCTAACGGCAGTGCATTTAAAATAATTCCGTAATCTTATATTTAAGTATAAAGTCGATTTTCTTGTATACACACATTTAGCAATCGATATCGAAATGCTTCAAATCATTAGTTTAACATATTTAAGTTAATTAACCTTCTTTAACATATTGAAGTTGATATAAAGCCATGGCGGCATAACGACAGTACATTTGGAAGAATTCCGTAATCTTATATTTAGGTATAAAGACGAGTTTCTTGTATATATGCATTAAGCAATCGATTTCGAAATGCTTCTAATTACTGGTGTAACATATCTAAGTTATTAAACCTTCTTTAACGGACTGAAGTTTACATAAAGCCAAAACGGCATAACGGCAGTGCATTTAGAAGAATTCCGTAATCGTATATTTAGGTATAAAGTCGATTTTCTTTCGATATATGCATTAAGCAATCGATTTCGAAATGCTTCTAATTACTGGTGTAACATATCTAAGTTATTAAACCTTCTTTAACGGACTGAAGTTTACATAAAGCCAAAACGGCATAACGGCAGTGCATTTAGAAGAATTCCGTAATCGTATATTTAGGTATAAAGTCGATTTTCTTGTATATATGCATTAAGCAATCGATTTCGAAATGCTTCAAATAACTAGTGTAACATATCTAAGTTAATAAACCTTCTTAAACGAACTAAAGTTAACATAAAGCCATAACGGCATAACGGCAGTGCAGTTGAAAGAATTCCGTAATCTTATATTTAGGTATAAAGTCGATTTTGTTGTTTATATGCATTTAGCAATCGATTTCGAAAATCTTCAAATCATTAGTTTAACATATTTAAGTTAATAAAGCTTCTTTAACGCACTGAAGTTAACACAAAGCCATGGCGGCATAACGGCAGTACATTCAGAAGAATTCCGTTATCATATATTTAGGTAAAAAGTCGATTTTCTTGTATATACACATTTAGCAATCGATATCGAAATGCCTAAAATCATTAGTTTAACATATTAAAGTTAATTAACCCTCTTTATCTTACTGAAGTCTACAAAAGCCTTAGCGGCATAACGGCAGTACATTCAGAAGAATTCCGTTATCATATATTTAGGTAAAAAGTCGATTTTCTTGTATATACACATTTAGCAATCGATATCGAAATGCTTCAAATCATTAGTTCAACATACTTAAGCTAATTAACCCTCTTTATCTTACTGAAGTCTACAAAAGCCTTAGCGGCATAACGGCAGTACATTCAGACGAATTCCGTAATCTTATATTTAGGTATAAAGTCGATTTTGTTGTATATACACATTTAGCAATCGATATCGAAATGCTTCAAATCATTAGTTTAACATATTTAAGTTAATTAACCCTCTTTATCTTACTGAAGTCTACAAAAGCCTTAGCGGCATAACGGCAGTACATTCAGAAGAATTACATAATCTTATAATTAGGTATAAAGTCGATTTTGTTGTATATACACATTTAGCAATCGATATCAAAATGCTTCGAATCATTAGTTTAACATATTTAAGCTAAATAACCCTCTTTATCTTACTAAAGTCTACAAAACCCTTAACGGCGTAACGGCAAAGCATTTAGAAGAATTACTTAATCTTATATTTAGGTATAAAGTCGACTTTGTTGTATATACTCATTTAGCAATCGATATCGAAATGCTTCAAATCATTAGTTTAACATATTTAAGTTAATTAACCCTCTTTATCTTACTGAAGTCTACAAAAGCCTTAACGGCGTAACGGCAGTGCATTTGGAAGGATTCCGTAATCTTATATTTAGGTATAAAATCGATTTTCTTGTATATACTCATTTAGCAATCGATATCGAAATGCTTCAAATCATTAGTTTAACATATTTAAGTTAATAAACCTTCTTTAACGAACTGAAGTTGATATAAAGCCATAACGGCATAACAGCAGTGCATTTGAAAAATTCCGTAATCTTATATTTAGGTATAAAGTCGATTTTGTTGTATATACACATTTAGCAATCGATATCGAAATGCTTCAAATCATTAGTTTAACATATTTAAGTTAATTAACCCTCTTTATCTTACTGAAGTCTACAAACGTTTTAACGGCATAAAGGCAAAGCATTTAGAAGAATTAAGTAATCTTATATTTAGGTATAAAGTCGATTTTGTTGTATATACACATTTAGCAATCGATATCGAAATGTCTCAAATCATTAGTTTAACATATTTAAGTTAATTAACCCCCATTATCTTACTGAAGTCTACAAATGCCTTAACGGCATAACGTTAGTACATTTGGAAGAATTCCGTAATCTTATATTTAGGTATTAAGTCTATTTTCTTGTATACACACATTTAGCAATCGATATCGAAATGCCTAAAATCATTAGTTTAACATATTAAAGTTAATTAACCCTCTTTATCTTACTGAAGTCTACAAAAGCCTTAGCGGCATAACGGCAGTACATTCAGACGAATTCCGTTATCATATATTTAGGTAAAAAGGCGATTTTCTTGTATATACACATTTAGCAATCGATATCGAAATGCCTAAAATCATTAGTTTAACATATTAAAGTTAATTAACCCTCTTTATCTTACTGAAGTCTACAAAAGCCTTAGCGGCATAACGGCAGTACATTCAGAAGAATTACATAATCTTATAATTAGGTATAAAGTCGATTTTGTTGTATATACACATTTAGCAATCGATATCGAAATGGTTCAAATCATTAGTTTAACATATTTAAGCTAATTAACCCTCTTTATTTTACTGAAGTCTACAAAAGCCTTAGCGGCATAACGGCAGTGCATTGAGAAGAATTCCGTAATCATATATTTAGGTAAAAAGTCGATTTTCTTGTATATACACATTTAGCAATCGATATCGGAATGCCTCAAATCATTAGTTTAACGTATTACGGTTAATTAACCTTCTTTATCTTACTGAAGTCTACAAACATCTTAGCGGCATATAGGCAAAGCATTTAGTAGAATTACGTAATCTTATATTTAGGTATAGAGTCGATTTTCTTGTATATACACATATAGCAATCGATATCGAAATGCTTCAAATCATTAGTTTAACATATTTAAGTTAATTAACCCTCTTTATCTTACTGAAGTCTACAAACGGCATAGCAGCAAAGCATTTAGAAGAATTACGTAATCTTATATTTAGGTATAAAGTCGCTTTTCTTGTATATACTCATTTAGCAATCGAAATCGAAATGCTTCAAATCATTAGTTTAACATATTTAAGTTAATTAACCCTCTTTATCTTACTGAAGTCTACAAACGGCATAACGGCAAAGCATTTAGAAGAATTACGTAATCTTATATTTAGGTATAAAGTCGATTTTGTTGTATATACACATTTAGCAATCGATATTGAAATGCCTCAAATCATTAGTTTAACATATTTAAGCTAATTAACCCTCTTTATCTTACTGAAGTCTACAAAAGCCTTAGCGGCATAACGGCAGTACATTCAGAAGAATTCCGTTATCATATATTTAGGTAAAATGTCGATTTTCTTGTATATACACATTTAGCAATCGATATCGAAATGCCTAAAATCATTAGTTTAACATATTAAAGTTAATTAACCCTCTTTATCTTACTGAAGTCTACAAAAGCCTTAGCGGCATAACGGCAGTACATTCAGAAGAACTACATAATCTTATAATTAGGTATAAAGTCGATTTTGTTGTATATACACATTTAGCAATCGATATCAAAATGCTTCGAATCATTAGTTTAACATATTTAAGCTAAATAACCCTCTTTATCTTACTAAAGTCTACAAAAGCCTTAACGGCGTAACGACAGCGCATTTGGAAGAATTCCGTAATCTTATATTTAGGTATAAAGTCGATTTCTTGTTTATACTCATTTAGCAATCGATATCGAAATGCTTCAAATCATTAGTTTAACATATTTAAGTTAATTAACCCTCTTTATCTAACTGAGGTCTACAAACGGCATAACGGCAAAGCATTTAGAAGAATTACTTAATCTTATATTTAGGTATAAAGTCGACTTTGTTGTATATACTCATTTAGCAATCGATATCGAAATGCTTCAAATCATTACTTTAACATATTTAAGTTAATTAACCCTCTTTATCTTACTGAAGTCTACAAAAGCCTTAACGGCGTAACGGCAGTGCATTTGGAAGGATTCCGTAATCTTATATTTAGGTATAAAATCGATTTTCTTGTATATACTCATTTAGCAATCGATATCGAAATGCTTCAAATCATTAGTTTAACATATTTAAGTTAATAAACCTTCTTTAACGAACTGAAGTTGATATAAAGCCATAACGGCATAACGGCAGTGCATTTGAAAAATTCCGTAATCTTATATTTAGGTATAAAGTCGATTTTGTTGTATATACACATTTAGCAATCGATATCGAAATGCTTCAAATCATTAGTTTAACATATTTAAGTTAATTAACCCTCTTTATCTTACTGAAGTCTACAAACGTTTTAACGGCATAAAGGCAAAGCATTTAGAAGAATTAAGTAATCTTATATTTAGGAATAAAGTCGATTTTGTTGTATATACACATTTAGCAATCGATATCGAAATGCCTCAAATCATTAGTTTAACATATTTAAGTTAATTAACCCCCATTATCTTACTGAAGTCTACAAACGCCTTAACGGCATAACGTTAGTGCATTTGGAAGAATTCTGTAATCTTATATTTAGGTATTAAGTCTATTTTCTTGTATATACACATTTAGCAATCGATATCGAAACGCCTCAAATCATTAGTTTAACATATTTAAGTTAATTAACCCCCATTATCTTACTGAAGTCTACAAACGCCTTAACGGCATAACGGCAGTGCATGTAGAAGAATTCCGTTATCATATATTTAGGTTTAAAATCGATTTTCTTGTATATACTCATTTAGCAATCGATATCGAAATGCCTCAAATCATTAGTTTAACATATTTAAGTTAATTAACCTTCTTTCACATATTGAAGTTGATATAAAGCCATGGCGGCATAACGGCATTACATTTGGAAGAATTCCGTAATCTTATATTTAGGTATAAAGTCGATTTTCTTGTATTAATGCATTTAGCAATCGATATCGAAATGCTTCAAATCATAAGTTTAACATATTTAAGTTAATAAACCTTCTTTAGCGAACTGAAGTTGGCATAAATCCATGGCGGGATAACGGCAGTGCATTTAAAATAATTCCGTAATCTTATATTTAGGTATAAATTCGATTTTCTTGTATACACACATTTAGCAATCGATATCGAAATGCTTCAAATCATTAGTTTAACATATTTAAGTTAATTAACCCTCTTTATCTTACTGAAGTCTACAAACGGCATAACGGCAAAGCATTTAGAAGAATTACGTAATCTTATATTTAGGTATAAAGTCGATTTTGTTGTATATACACATTTAGCAATCGATATTGAAATGCTTCAAATCATTAGTTTAACATATTTAAGCTAATTAACCCCCTTTATCTTACTGAAGTCTACAAACGCCTTAACGGCATAACGGCAGTGCATGTAGAAGAATTCCGTTATCATATATTTAGGTATAAAGTCGATTTTCTTGTATATACTCATTTAGCAATCGATATCGAAATGCTTCAAATCATTCGTTTAACATATTTAAGTTAATAAACCTTCTTTAACGAACGGAAGTTGTCTTAAAGCCATGGCGGCATAACGGCAGTGCATTTAGAAGAATTCCGTAATCATATATTTAGGTAAAAAGTCGATTTTGTTGTATATGCACATTTAGCAATCGATATCGAAATGCTTCAAATCATTAGTTTAACATATTTAAGCTAATTGACCCTCTTTATCTTACTAAAGTCTACAAAAGTCTTAACGGCGTAACGACAGTGCATTTGGAAGAATTCCGTAATCTTATATTTAGGTATAAAGTCGATTTTCTTGTATATACTCATTTAGCAATCGATATCGAAATGCTTCAAATCATTAGTTTAACATATTAAAGTTAATAAACCTTCTTTAACGAACTGAAGTTGGCATAAATCCATGGCGGGATAACGGCAGTGCATTTAAAATAATTCCGTAATCTTATATTTAGGTATAAAGTCGATTTTCTTGTATATACACATTTAGCAATCGATATCGAAATGCTTCAAATCATTAGTTTAACATATTTAAGTTAATTAACCCTCTTTATCTTACTGAAGTCTACAAACGGCATAACGGCAAAGCATTTAGAAGAATTACGTAATCTTATATTTAGGTATAAAGTCGATTTTGTTGTATATACACATTTAGCAATCGATATCGAAATGCTTCAAATCATTAGTTTAACATATTTAAGCTAATTAACCCTCTTTATCTTACTAAAGTCTACAAAAGCCTTAACGGCGTAACGACAGTGCATTTGGAAGAATTCCGTAAATTTATATTTAGGTATAAAGTCGATTTTCTTGTATATACTCATTAAGCAATCGATTTCGAAATGCTTCAAGTAACTAGCTTAACATATCTAAGTTAATAAACCTGCTTAAACGAACTAAAGTTAGCATAAATCCATGCCGGGATGACGGCAGTGCATTTAAAATAATTCCGTAATCTTATATTTAGGTATAAAGTCGATTTTCTTGTATATACACATTTAGCAATCGATATCGAAAAGCTTCAAATCATTAGTTTAACATATTTTAGTTAATAAACCTTCTTTAACGAACTGAAGTTGGCATAAATCCATGCCGGGATGACGGCAGTGCATTTAAAATAATTCCGTAATCTTATATTTAGGTATAAAGTCGATTTTCTTGTATATACACATTTAGCAATCGATATCGAAATGCTTCAAATCATTAGTTTAACATATTTAAGTTAATTAACCCTCTTTATCTTACTAAAGTCTACAAAAGCCTTAACGGCGTAACGACAGTGCATTTAGAAGAATTCCGTAATCTTATATTTAGGTAAAAAGTCGATTTTGTTGTATATACACATTTAGCAATCGATATCGAAATGCTTCAAATCATTAGTTTAACATATTTAAGTTAATTAACCTTCTTTATCTTACTTAAGTTTACATAAAGCCATAACGGTATAACGGCAGTGCATTTGGGAGAATTTCGTAATCTTATATTTAGGTATAAAGTCGATTTTGTTGTATATGCACATTTAGCAATCGATATCGAAATGCCTCAAATCATTAGTTTAACATATTTAAGTTAATTAACCTTCTTTAACATATTGAAGTTGATATAAAGCCATGGCGGCATAACGACAGTACATTTGGAAGAATTCCGTAATCTTATATTAAGGTATAAAGTCGATTTTCTTGTATATATGCATTAAGCAATCGATTTCGAAATGCTTCAAATAACTGGTGTAACATATCTAAGTTAGTAAACCTTCTATAACGAACTGAAGTTAACATAAAGCCATAACGGCATAACGGCAGTGCATTTGGAAGAATTCCGTAACCTTATATTTAGGTATAAAGTCGATTTTCTTGTATATATGCATTAAGCAATCGATTTCGAAATGCTTCAAATAACTAGCTTAACATATCTAAGTTAATAAACCTGCTTAAACGAACTAAAGTTAGCATAAAGCCATAACGGCATAACGGCAGTGCATTTGGAAGAATTCCGTAATCTTATATTTAGGTATAAATTCGATTTTGTTGTGTATATGCATTTAGCAATCGATTTCGAAAATCCTCAAATCATTAGTTTAACATATTTAAGTTAATAAAGCTTCTTTAACGCACTGGAGTTAACACAAAGCCATGGCGGCATAACGGCAGTTCATGTAGAAGAATTCCGTAATCTTATGTTTAGGTATAAAGTCGATTTTCTTGTATATACACATTTAGCAATCGATATCGAAATGCCTCAAATCATTAGTTTAACATAGTTAAGTTAATTAACCCCCTTTATCTTACTGAAGTCTACAAACGCCTTAACGGCATAACGGCAATGCATGTAGAAGAATTCCGTTATCATATATTTAGGTATAAAGTCGATTTTCTTGTATATACTCATTAAGCAATCGATATCGAAATGCTTCAAATCATTAGTATAACGTATTTAAGTTATTAAACCTTTTTTAACGAACTGAAGTTGGCATAAATCCATGGCGGCATAAAGGCAGTGCATTTGGAATAATTCCGTAAGCTTATATTTAGGCATAAAGTCGATTTTCTTGTATATACGCATTTA
>CM050324.1:17288120-17303680 GCA_027475135.1 Bactrocera correcta
TAAAGCCATAACGGCATAACGGCAGTGCATTTAGAAGAAATACGTAATCTTATATTTAGGTATAAAGTTGATTTTCTGGTATATACATATATATAAATCGATATCGAAATGCTTCAAATCATTAGTTTAACATATTTAAGCTAATTTACCCTCTTTATCTTACTAAAGTCTACAAAACCCTTAACGGCATAACGGCAAAGCATTTAGAAGAATTCCGTAATCTTATATTTAGGTATAAAGTCGATTTTCTTGTATATACACATTTAGCAATCGATATCGAAATGCGTCAAATAATAAGTTTAACATATTTAAGTTAATTAACCCTCTTTATCTTACTGAAGTCTACAAACGCCTTAACGGCATAACGGCAAAGCATTTAGAAGAATTACGTAATCTCATATTTAGGTATAAAGTCGATTTTTTTGTATATACTGATTTAGCAATCGATATCGAAATGCTTCAAATCATTAGTTTGACATATTTAAGTTAACAAACCTACTTTAACGCACTGAAGTTAACACAAAGCCATGGCGGCATAACGGCAGTGCATGTAGAAGAAATCCGTAATCTTATATTTAGGCATAAATTCGATTTTTTTGTATATACACATTAAGCAATCGATATCTAAATGCTTCAAATCATTAGTTTAACATATTTAAGTTAATTAACTTTTTTAACGTATTGAAGTTGATATATGTAAAGCCATGGTGGCATAACGACAGTACATTTGGAAGAATTCCGTAATCTTATATTTAGGTATAAAGTCGATTTTCTTGTATATATGCATTAAGCAAACAATATCGAAATGCTTCAAATAACTGGCTTAACATATTTAAGTTAATAAAGCTTCTTTAACGCACTGAAGTTAACATAAAGCCATGGCGGCATAACGGCAGTGCATTTAGAAGAATTCCGTAAGCTTATATTTAGGTATAAAGTTGATTTTCTTGTATATATGCATTAATCAATCGATTTCGAAATGCTTCAAATAACTAGTGTAACATATCTAAGTTAATAAACCATCTTAAACGAACTGAAGTTAACATAAAGCCATAACGGCATAACGGCAGTGCATTTAGAAGAATTCCGTAATCTTATATTTAGGTAGAAAGTCGATTTTCTTGTATATACGCATTAAGCAATCGATTTCGAAATGCTTCAAATAACTAGTGTAACATATCTAAGTTAATAAACCTTCTTAAACGAACAGAAGTTAACATAAAGCCATTACGGCATAACGGCAGTGCATTTGGGAGAATTCCGTAATCTTATATTTAGGTATAAAGTCGATTTTGTTGTATATATGCATTTAGCAATCGATTTCGAAAATCTTCAAATCATTAGTTTAACATATTTAAGTAAATAAAGCTTCGTTAACGCACTGAAGTTAACACGAAGCCATGGCGGCATAACGGCAGTTCATGTAGAAGAATTCCGTAATCTTATATTTAGGTATAAAGCCGATTTTCTTGTATATATACATTTAGCAATCGATATCGAAATGCCTCAAATCATTAGTTTAACATATTTAAGTTAATTAACACCCTTTATCTTACTGAAGTCTACAAACGCCTTAACGGCATAACGGCAGTGCATGTAGAAGAATTCCGTTATCATATATTTAGGTATAAAGTCGATTTTCTTGTATATACACATTTAGCAATCGATATCGAAATGCCTCAAATCGTTAGTTTAACGTATTTAAGTTAATTAACCCTCTTTATCTTACTGAAGTCTACAAACATCTTAACGGCATATAGGGAATGCATTTAGAAGAATTACGTAATCTTATATTTAGGTATAAAGTCGATTTTCTTGTATTTACTCATTTAGCAATCGACATCGAAATGCTTCAAATAATTAGTTTAACATATTTAAGTTAATTAACCCTCTTTATCTTACTGAAGTCTACAAACGGCTTAACGGCATAACGGCAAAGCATTTAGAAGAATTACGTAATTTTATATTTAGGTATAAAGTCGATTTTGTTGTATATACAATTTAGCCATAGATATCGAAATGTTTCAAATCATTAGTTTAAAATATATAAGTTAATTAACCCTCTTTATCTTACTAAAGTCTACAAAAGCCTTAACGACGTAACGGCAGTGCATTTGGAAAAATTCCGTAATCTTATATTTAGGTATAAAGTCGATTTTCTTGTATATACTCGTTTAGCAATCGATACCGAAATGCTTCAAATCATTAGTTTAACATATTTAAATTAATAAAACCTCTTTAACAAACTGAAGTTGGCATAAATCCATGGCGGCATAATGGCAGTGCATTTAGAGTAATTCCGTTAACTTATATTTAGGTATAAAGTCGATTTTCTTGTATATACGCATTTAGCAATCGATATCGAAATGCCTCAAATCATTAATTTAACATATTTACGTTAATTAACCCCCTTTATCTTGCTGAGGTCTACAAACGCCTTAACGGCATAACGGCATTGCATGTAGAAGAATTCCGTAATCATAACTTTAGGTATAAAGTCGATTTTCTTGTATATACACATCTAGCAATCGATATCGAAACGCCTCAAATCATTAGTTTAACATATTTAAGTTAATTAACCCTCTCTATCTTACTGAAGCCTACAAACGCCTTAACGGCATAACGGCAAAGCATTTAGAAGAATTACGTAATCTTATATTTAAGTATAAAGTCGATTTTCTTGTATATACTCTTTAGCAATCGATATCGAAATGCTTCAAATCATTAGTTTAACATATTAAAGTTAATTAACCCTCTTTATCTTACTGAAGTCTACAAACGCCTTAACGGCATAACGGCAAAGCATTTAGAAGAATTCCGTAATCTTATATTTAGGTATAAAGTCGATTTTCTTGTATATACACATTTAGCAATCGATATCGAAATGCGTCAAATAATAAGTTTAACATATTTAAGTTAATTAACCCTCTTTATCTTACTGAAGTCTACAAACGCCTTAACGGCATAACGGCAAAGCATTTAGAAGAATTACGTAATCTCATATTTAGGTATAAAGTCGATTTTTTTGTATATACTGATTTAGCAATCGATATCGAAATGCTTCAAATCATTAGTTTGACATATTTAAGTTAACAAACCTACTTTAACGCACTGAAGTTAACACAAAGCCATGGCGGCATAACGGCAGTGCATGTAGAAGAAATCCGTAATCTTATATTTAGGCATAAATTCGATTTTTTTGTATATACACATTAAGCAATCGATATCTAAATGCTTCAAATCATTAGTTTAACATATTTAAGTTAATTAACTTTTTTAACGTATTGAAGTTGATATATGTAAAGCCATGGTGGCATAACGACAGTACATTTGGAAGAATTCCGTAATCTTATATTTAGGTATAAAGTCGATTTTCTTGTATATATGCATTAAGCAAACAATATCGAAATGCTTCAAATAACTGGCTTAACATATTTAAGTTAATAAAGCTTCTTTAACGCACTGAAGTTAACATAAAGCCATGGCGGCATAACGGCAGTTCATGTAGAAGAATTCCGTAATCTTATATTTAGGTATAAAGCCGATTTTCTTGTATATATACATTTAGCAATCGATATCGAAATGCCTCAAATCATTAGTTTAACATATTTAAGTTAATTAACACCCTTTATCTTACTGAAGTCTACAAACGCCTTAACGGCATAACGGCAGTGCATGTAGAAGAATTCCGTTATCATATATTTAGGTATAAAGTCGATTTTCTTGTATATACACATTTAGCAATCGACATCGAAATGCTTCAAATAATTAGTTTAACATATTTAAGTTAATTAACCCTCTTTATCTTACTGAAGTCTACAAACGGCTTAACGGCATAACGGCAAAGCATTTAGAAGAATTACGTAATTTTATATTTAGGTATAAAGTCGATTTTGTTGTATATACAATTTAGCCATAGATATCGAAATGTTTCAAATCATTAGTTTAAAATATATAAGTTAATTAACCCTCTTTATCTTACTAAAGTCTACAAAAGCCTTAACGACGTAACGGCAGTGCATTTGGAAAAATTCCGTAATCTTATATTTAGGTATAAAGTCGATTTTCTTGTATATACTCGTTTAGCAATCGATACCGAAATGCTTCAAATCATTAGTTTAACATATTTAAATTAATAAAACCTCTTTAACGAACTGAAGTTGGCATAAATCCATGGCGGCATAATGGCAGTGCATTTAGAGTAATTCCGTTAACTTATATTTAGGTATAAAGTCGATTTTCTTGTATATACGCATTTAGCAATCGATATCGAAATGCCTCAAATCATTAATTTAACATATTTACGTTAATTAACCCCCTTTATCTTGCTGAGGTCTACAAACGCCTTAACGGCATAACGGCTGTGCATTTGGGAGAATTCCGTTATCATAAATTTAGGTATAAAGTCGATTTTCTCGTATATACACATTTAGCAATCGATATCGAAACGCCTCAAATCATTAGTTTAACATATTTAAGTTAAGTAACCCTCTTTATCTTACTGAAGTCTACAAACGCCTTAACGGCATAACGGCAAAGCATTTAGAAGAATTACGTAATCTTATATTTAGGTATAAAGTCAATTTTCTTGTATATGCTCATTAAGCAATCGATATCGAAATGCTTCAAATCATTAGTTTAACATTTTTAAGTTAATTAACCCTCTTTATCTTACTGAAGTCTACAAACGCCTTAACGGCATGACGGCAAAGCATTTAGAAGAATTACATAATCTTATATTTAGATATAAAGTCGATTTTGTTGTATATACACATTTAGCAATCGATATCGAAATACTTCAAATCATTAGTTTAACATATATAAGTTAATTAACCCTCTTTGTCTTACTAAAGTCTACAAAAGCCTTAACGACGTAACGGCAGTGCATTTGGAAGAATTTCGTAATCTTATATTTAGGTATAAGGTCGATTTTCTTGCATATACTCATTTAGCGATCGTTATCGAAATGCTTCAAATCATTAGTTTAACATATTTAAGTTAATATACCTTTTTTAACGAACTGAAGTTAGCATAAATCCATGGTGGCATAATGGCAGTGCATTTAGAATAATTCCGTTATCTTATATTTAGGTATAAAGTCGATTTTCTTGTATATACGCATTTACCAATCGATATCGAAATGCTTCAAATCATTAGTTGAACATATTTAAGTTAATTAACCTTCTTTATCTTACTGAAGTTTACATAAAGCCATAACGGTATAACGGCAGTGCATTTGGGAGAATTTCGTAATCTTATATTTAGGTAGAAAGTCGATTTTCTTGTATAAATGCATTAAGCAATCGATTTCGAAATGCTTCAAATAACTAGCGTAACATATCTAAGTTAATAAATTTTCTTAAATGAACTAAAGTTAACATAAAGCCATAACGGCATAACGGCAGAGCATTTGGAAGAATTCCGTAATCTTATATTTAGGTATAAAGTCGATTTTGTTGTGTATATGCATTTAGCAATCGATTTCGAAAAACTTCAAATCATTAGTTTAAAATATTTAAATAAGTAAACTTTCTTTAACGAACTGAAGTTGGCATAAATCCATGGCGGCCTAACGGCAGTTCATGTAGAAAAATTCCGTAATCTTATATTTAGGTATAACGTCGATTTTCTTGTATATACACATTTAGCAATCGATATCGAAATGCCTCAAATCATTAGTTTAACATATTTAAGTTAATTAACCCCCTTTATCTTACTGAAGTCTACAAACGCCTTAACGGCATAAAGGCCTTGCATGTAGAAGAATTCCGTTATCATAAATTTAGATATAAAGTCGATTTTCTTGTATATACACATTTAGCAATCGATATCGAAACGCCTCAAATCATTAGTTTAACATATTTAAGTTAATTAACCCTCTTTATCTTACTGAAGTCTACAAACGCCTTAACGGCATAACGGCAAAGCATTTAGAAGAGTTACGTAATCTTATATTTAGGTATAAAGTCGATTTTCTTGTATATACTCATTAACAATCGATATCGACATGCTTCAAATGATTAGTTTAACATATTTAAGTTAATAAACCCTCTTTATCTTACTGAAGTCTACAAACGCCTTAACGGCATAACGGCAAAACATTTAGAAGAATTACGTAATCTTATATTTAGGTATAAAGTCGATTTTGTTGTATATACACATTTTGCAATCGATATCGAAACGCTTCAAATCATTAGTTTAACATATTTAAGCTAATTAACCCTCTATATCTTACTGAAGTCTACAAAAGCCTAAGCGGCATAACGGCAGTGCATTCAGAAGAATTCCGTTATCATATATTTAGGTATAAAGTCGATTTTCTTGTATATACACATTTAGCAATCGATATCGAAATGCCTCAAATCATTAGTTTAACATATTTAAGTTAATTAACCCTCTTTATCTTGCTGAAGTCTACAAACATCTTAACGGCATATAGGCAAAGCATTTAGAAGAAATACGTAATCTTATATTTAGGTATAAAGTCGATTTTCTTGTATATACACATTTAGCAATCGATATCAAAATGCTTCAAATCATTAGTTTAACATATTTAAGCTAATTAACCCTCTTTATCTTACTAAAGTCTACAAAAGCCTTAACGGCGTAACGACAGTGCATTTGGAAGAATTCCGTAATCTTATATTTAGGTATAAAGTCGATTTTGTTGTATATACACATTTAGCAATCGATATCGAAATGCTTCAAATCATTAGTTTAACATATTTAAGTTAATAAACCTTCTTTAACGAACGGAAGTTGGCATAAATCCATGGCGGCATAACGGCTTCAAATCATTAGTTTAACATATTTAAGTTAATTAAACTTCTTTATCTTACTGAAGTTTACATAAAGCCATAACCGCATAACGGCAGTGCATTTGGGAGAATTTCGTAATCTTATATTTAGGTATAAAGTCGATTTTGTTGTATATACACATTTAGCAATCGATATCGAAATGCCTCAAATCATTAGTTTAACATATTTAAGTTAATTAACCTTCTTTAACATATTGAAGTTGATATAAAGCCATGGCGGCATAACGACAGTACATTTGGAAGAATTCCGTAATCTTATATTTAGGTATAAAGTCGATTTTTTTGTATATACGCATTTAGCAATCGATATCGAAATGCTTCAAATCATTAGTTTAACATATTTAAGTTTATTAACTTTCTTTATCCTACTGAAGTTTACATAAAGCCATAACGGTATAACGGCGGTGCATTTGGGAGAATTTCGTAATCTTATATTTAGGTATAAAGTCGATTTTGTTGTATATACACATTTAGAAATCGATATCAAAATGCCTCAAATCATTAGTTTAACATATTTAAGTTAATTAACCTTCTTTAGCATATTGAAGTTGATATAAAGCCATGGCGGCATAACGACAGTACATTTGGAAGAATTCCGTAATCTTATATTTAGGTATAAAGAAGACTTTCTTGCGTATGCGCATTAAGCAATCGATTTCGAAAATCTTCAAATCATTAGTTTAACATATTTAAGTTAATAAACCTTCTTTAACGAACAGAAGTTAACATAAAGCCATAACTGCATAACGGAAGTGCATTTAGAAGAACTCCGTAATCTTATATTTAGGTATAAAGTCGATTTTGTTGTATATACAATTTAGCAATAGATATCGAAATGCTTCAAATCATTAGTTTAAAATATATAAGTTAATTAACCCTCTTTATCTTACTAAAGTCTACAAAAGCCTTACCGACGTAACGGCAGTGCATTTGGAAAAATTCCGTAATCTTATATTTAGGTATAAAGTCGATGTTGTTGTATATACTGATTTAGCAATCGATATCGAAATGCTTCAAATCATTAGTTTAACATATTTAAGTTAATTAACCTTTTTTAACGTACTGAAGTTGATATAAAGCCATGGTGGCACAACGACAGTACATTTGGAGGAATTCCGTAATCTTATATTTGGGTATAAAGTCGATTTTTTTGTATATACGCATTTAGCAATCGATATCGAAATGCTTCAAATCATTAGTTTAACATATTTAAGTTAATTAACCTTTTTTAACGTACTGAAGTTGATATAAAGCCATGGTGGCACAACGACAGTACATTTGGAAGAATTCCGTAATCTTATATTTGGGTATAAAGTCGATTTTCTTATATATACACATTTAGCAATCGATATCTAAATGCTTCAAATCATTAGTTCAACATATTTAAGTTAAATAACCGTCTTTATCTTATTGAAGTCTACAAACGTTTTAACGGCATAACGGCAAAGCATTTAGAAGAATTACGTAATCTTATATTTAGGTATAAAGTCAATTTTGTTGCATATACGCATTTAGCAAGCGATTTCGAAATGCTTCAAATCATTAGTTTGACATATTTAAGTTAACAAACCTCCTTTAACGCACTGAAGTTGGTATAAAACCATGTCGGCATAACGGCAAAGCATTTAGAAGAATTACGTAATTTTATATTTAGGTATAAAGTCGATTTTGTTGTATATACAATTTAGCAATAGATATCGAAATGCTTCAAATCATTAGTTTAAAATATATAAGTTAATTAACCCTCTTTATCTTACTAAAGTCTACAAAAGCCTTACCGACGTAACGGCAGTGCATTCGGAAAAATTCCGTAATCTTATATTTAGGTATAAAGTCGATTTTCTTGTATATACTCGTTTAGCAATCGATATCGAAATGCTTCAAATCATTAGTTTAACATATTTAAGTTAATAAACCTTCTTTAACGAACTGAAGTTGGCATAAATCCATGGCGGCATAATGGCAGTGCATTTAGAATAATTCCGTTATCTTATATTTAGGTATAAAGTCGATTTTCTTGTATATACGCATTTAGCAATCGATATCGAAATGCTTCAAATCATTAGTTAAACATATTTAAGTTAATTAACCTTCTTTATCTTACTGAAGTGTACATAAAGCCATAACGGTATAACGGCAGTGCATTTGGGAGAATTTTGTAATCATATATTTAGGTATAAAGTCTATTTTGATGTATATAGGCATTAAGCAATCGATTTCGAAATGCTTCAAATAACTAGTGTAATATATCTAAGTTAAGAAACCTTCTTAAACGAACTAAAGTTAACATAAAGCCATGGCGGCCTAACGGCAGTTCATGTAGAAAAATTCCGTAATCTTATATTTAGGTATAAAGTCGATTTTCTTGTATATACACATTTAGCAATCGATATCGAAATGCCTCAAATCATTAGTTTAACATATTTAAGTTAATTAACCCCCTTTATCTTGCTGAGGTCTACAAACGCCTTAACGGCATAACGGCATTGCATGTAGAAGAATTCCGTAATCATAAATTTAGGTATAAAATCGATTTTCTTGTATATACACATTTAGCAATCGATATCGAAACGAATCAAATCATTAGTTTAACATATTTAAGGTAATTAACCCTCTCTATCTTACTGAAGTCTACAAACGCCTTAACGGCATAACGGCAAAGCATTTAGAAGAATTACGTAATCTTATATTTAGGTATAAAGTCGATTTTCTTGTATATACTCTTTAGCAATCGATATCGAAATGCTTCAAATCATTAGTTTAACATATTTAAGTTAATTAACCCTCTTTATCTTACTGAAGTCTACAAACGCCTTAACGGCATAACGGCAAAGCATTTAGAAGAATTACATAATCTTATATTTAGATATAGTGTCGATTTTCTCGTATATACACATTTAGCAATCGATATCGAAACGCCTCAAATCATTAGTTTAACATATTTAAGTTAAGTAACCCTCTTTATCTTACTGAAGTCTACACACGCCTTAACGGCATAACGAGAAAGCATTTAGAAGAATTACGTAATCTTATATTTAGGTATAAAGTCGATTTTCTTGTATATACACATTTAGCAATCGATATCGAAATGCCTCAAATCATTAGTTTAACATATTTAAGTTAATTAACCCTCTTTATCTTACTGAAGTCTACAAACGCCTTAACGGCATAACGGCAAAGCATTTAGAAGAATTACATAATCTTATATTTAGATATAAAGTCGATTTTGTTGTATATACACATTTAGCAATCGATATCGAAATACTTCAAATCATTAGTTTAACATATATAAGTTATTTAACCCTCTTTATCTTACTAAAGTCTACAAAAGCCTTAACGACGTAACGGCAGTGCATTTGGAAGAATTTCGTAATCTTATATTTAGGTATAAAGTCGATTTTCTTGCATATACTCATTTAGCAATCGATATCGAAATGCTTCAAATCATTAGTTTAACATATTTAAGTTAATATACCTTTTTTAACGAACTGAAGTTAGCATAAATCCATGGCGGCATAATGGCAGTTCATGTAGAAAAATTCCGTAATCTTATATTTAGGTATAAAGTCGATTTTGTTGTATATACACATTTAGCAATCGATATCGAAATGCTTCAAATCATTAGTTTAACATATTTAAGCTAATTAACCCTCTATATCTTACTGAAGTCTACAAAAGCCTTAGCGGCATAACGGCAGTGCATTCAGAAGAATTCCGTTATCATATATTTAGGTATAAAGTCGATTTTCTTGTATATACACATTTAGCAATAGATATTGAAATACCTCAAATCATTAGTTTAACATATTTGAGTTAATTAACCCTCTTTATCTTGCTGAAGTCTACAAACATCTTAACGGCCTATAGGCAAAGCATTTAGAAGAAATACGTAATCGTATATTTAGGTATAAAGTCGATTTTCTTGTATATACACATTTAGCAATCGATATCAAAATGCTTCAAATCATTAGTTTAACATATTTAAGCTAATTAACCCTCTTTATCTTACTAAAGTCAACAAAAGCCTTAACGGCGTAACGGCAGTGCATTTGGAAGAATTCCGTAATCTTATATTTAGGTATAAAGTCGATTTTGATGTATAACCACATTTAGCAATCGATATCGAAATGCCTCAAATCATTAGTTTAACATATTTAAGTTAATAAACCTTCTTTAACGAACGGAAGTTGGCATAAATCCATGGCGGCATAACGGCTTCAAATCATTAGTTTAACATATTTAAGTTAATTAACCTTCTTTATCTTACTGAAGTTTACATAAAGCCATAACCGCATAACGGCAGTGCATTTGGGAGAATTTCGTAATCTTATATTTAGGTATAAAGTCGATTTTGTTGTATATACACATTTAGCAATCGATATCGAAATGCCTCAAATCATTAGTTTAACATATTAAAGTTAATTAACCTTCTTTAACATATTGAAGTTGATATAAAGCCATCGCGGCATAACGACAGTACATTTGGAAGAATTCCGTAATCTTATATTTAGGTATAAAGTCGATTTTTTTGTATATACACATTTAGCAATCGATATCGAAATGCTTCAAATTATTAGTTTAACATATTTAAGTTAATATACCTTCTTTATCTTACTGAAGTCTACAAACGCCTTAACGGTATAACGGCAGTGCATTTGGGAGAATTTCGTAATCTTATATTTAGGTATAAAGTCGATTTTGTTGTATAACACATTTAGCAATCGATATCGAAATGCCTCAAATCATTAGTTTAACATATTTAAGTTAATAAACCTTCTTTAACGAACGGAAGTTGGCATAAATCCATGGCGGCATAACGGCTTCAAATCATTAGTTTAACATATTTAAGTTAATTAACCTTCTTTATCTTACTGAAGTTTACATAAAGCCTTAACGGCGTAACGGCAGTGCATTTATAATAATTCCGTAATCTTATATTTAGGTATAAAGTCGATTTTCTTGTATATACACATTTAGCAATCGATATCGAAACGCCTCAAATCATTAGTTTAACATATTTAAGTTAATTAACCCTCTTTATCTTACTGAAGTCTACAAACGCCTTAACGGTATAACGGCAGTGCATTTGGGAGAATTTCGTAATCTTATATTTAGGTATAAAGTCGATTTTGTTGTATATACACATTTAGCAATCGATATCGAAATGCTTCAAATCATTAGTTTAACATATTTAAGTTAATAAAACTTCTTTAACGAACTGAAGTTGTTATAAATCCATGGCGGCATAACGGCAGTGCATTTATAATATTTCCGTAATCTTATATTTAGGTTTAAAGTCGATTTTGTTGTATATACACATTTAGCAATCGATATCGAAATGCCTCAAATCATTAGTTTAACATATTTAAGTTAATTAACCCTCTTTATCTTACTGAAGTCTACAAACGCCTTAACGACATAACGGCAAAGCATTTAGAAGAATTACATAATCTTATATTTAGGTATAAAGTCGATTTTGTTGTATATACACATTTAGCAATCGATATCGAAACGCCTCAAATCATTAGTTTAACATATCTAAGCTAATTAACCCTCTATATCTTACTGAAGTCTACAAAAGCCTAAGCGGCATAACGGCAGTGAATTCAGAAGAATTCCGTTATCATATATTTAGGTATAAAGTCGATTTTCTTGTATATACACATTTAGCAATCGATATCGAAATGCCTCAAATCATTAGTTTAACATATTTTAGTTAATTAACTCTCTTTATTTTGCTGAAGTCTACAAACATCTTAACGGCATAAAGGCAAAGCATTTAGAAGAAATACGTAATCTTATATTTAGGTATAAAGTCGATTTTGTTGTATATACACATTTAGCAATCGATATCGAAATGCTTCAAATCATTAGTTTAACATATTTAAGCTAATTAACCCTCTTTATCTTACTAAAGTCTACAAAAGCCTTAACGGCCTAACGGCAGTGCACTTGGAAGAATTGCGTAATCTTATATTTGGGTATAAAGTCGATTTTGTTGTATATACACATTTAGCAATCGATATCGAAATGCTTCAAATCATTAGTTTAACATATTAAAGTTAATAAACCTTCTTTAACGAACGGAAGTTGGCATAAATCCATGGCGGCATAACGGATTCAAATCATTAGTTTAACATATTTAAGTTAATTAACCTTCTTTATCTTACTGAAGTTTACATAAAGCCATAACCGCATAACAGCAGTGCATTTGGGAGAATTTCGTAATCTTATATTTAGGTATAAAGTCGATTTTGTTGTATATACACATTTAGCAATCGAATCGAAATGCCTCAAATCATTAGTTTAACATATTTAAGTTAATTAACCTTCTTTAACATATTGAAGTTGATATAAAGCCATGGCGGCATAACGACAGTACATTTGGAAGAATTCCGTAATCTTATATTTAGGTATAAAGTCGATTTTTTTGTATATACGCATTAAGCAATCGATATCGAAATGCTTCAAATCATTAGTTTAACATATTTAAGTTTATTAACACTCTTTATCCTACTGAAGTTTACACAAAGCCATAACGGTATAACGGCGGTGCATTTGGGAGAATTTCGTAATCTTATATTTAGGTATAAAGTCGATTTTGTTGTATATACACATTTAGAAATCGATATCAAAATGCCTCAAATCATTAGTTTAACATAATTAAGTTAATTAACCTTCTTTAGCATATTGAAGTTGATATAAAGCCATGGCGGCATAACGACAGTACATTTGGAAGAATTCCGTAATCTTATATTTAGGTATAAAGAAGACTTTCTTGCATATGCGCATTTAGCAATCGATTTCGAAAATCTTCAAATCATTAGTTTAACATATTTAAGTTAATAAACCTTCTTTAACGAACAGAAGTTAACATAAAGCCATAACTGCATAACGGAAGTGCATTTAGAAGAACTCCGTAATCTTATATTTATGTATAAAGTCGATTTTGTTGCATATACGCATTTAGCAATCGATATCGAAATGCTTCAAATCATTAGTTTAACATATTTAAGTTAATAAACTTTCTTTAACGAACGGAAGTTGGCATAAATCCATGGCGGCATAACGGATTCAAATCATTAGTTTAACATATTTAAGTTTATTAACTTTCTTTATCCTACTGAAGTTTACACAAAGCCATAACGGTATAACGGCGGTGCATTTGTGAGAATTTCGTAATCTTATATTTAGGTATAAAGTCGATTTTGTTGTATGTACACATTTAGAAATCGATATCAAAATGCCTCAAATCATTAGTTTAACATATTTAAGTTAATTAACCTTCTTTAGCATATTGAAGTTGATATAAAGCCATCGCGGCATAACGACAGTACATATAGAAGAATTCCGTAATCTTATATTTAGGTATAAAGTCGATTTTTTTGTATATACGCATTTAGCAATCGATATCGAAATGCTTCAAATCATTAGTTAAACATATTTAAGTTAATTAACCTTCTTTAACGAACAGAAGTTAACATAAAGCCATAACTGCATAACGGAAGTGCATTTAGAAGAACTCCGTAATCTTATATTTAGGTATAAAGTCGATTTTGTTGCATATACGCATTTAGCAAGCGATATCGAAATGCTTCAAATCATTAATTTAACATATTTAAGTTAACAAATCTTCTTTAACATATTGAAGTTGATATAAAGCCATGGCGGGATAACGACAGTACATTTAGAAGAATTACGTAATCTTATATTTAGGTATAAAGTCGATTTTGTTGTATATACACATTTAGCAATCGATATCGAAATGCTTCAAATCATTAGTTTAACATATTTCAGCTAATTAACCCTCTTTATCTTACTAAGGTCTACAAAAGCCTTAACGGCGTAACGGCAGTGCATTTGGAAGAATTCCGTAATCTTATATTTAGGTATAAAGTCGATTTTGTTGTATATACTGATTTTGCAATCGATATCGAAATGCTTCAAATCATTAGTTTGACATATTTAAGTTAACAAACCTCCTTTAACCCACTGAAGTTGGCATAAAGCCATGTCGGCATAACGGCAAAGAATTTAGAAGAATTACGAAATCTTATATTTAGGTACAAAGTCGATTTTCTTGTATATACACATTTAGCAATCGATATCGAAACGCCTCAAATCACATATTTCGATTTTTTTGTATATACACACTTAGCAATCGATATCTAAATGCTTCAAATCATTAGTTTAACATATTTAAGTTAATTAACCTTCTTTAACATATTGAAGTTGATATAAAGCCATGGCGACATAACGACAGTACATTTGGAAGAATTCCGTAATCTTATATTTAGGTATAAAGAAGACTTTCTTGCATATGCGCATTAAGCAATCGATATCGAAATGCTTCAAATCATTAGTTTGACATATTTAATTTAACAAACCTCCTTTAACGCACTGAAGTTGGTATAAAACCATGTCGGCATAACGGCAAAGCATTTAGAAGAATTACGTAATTTTATATTTAGGTATAAAGTCGATTTTGTTGTATATACAATTTAGCAATAGATATCGAAATGCTTCAAATCATTAGTTTAAAATATATAAGTTAATTAATCCTCTTTATCTTACTAAAGTCTACAAAAGCCTTAACGACGTAACGGCAGTGCATTTGGAAAAATTCCGTAATCTTATATTTAGGTATAAAGTCGATTTTCTTGTATAAACTCGTTTAGCAATCGATATCGAAATGCTTCAAATCATTAGTTTAACATATTTAAGTTAATAAACCTTATTTAA
>CM050324.1:17304680-17325680 GCA_027475135.1 Bactrocera correcta
ACACAAAGCCATGGCGGCATAACGGCAGTGCATGTAGAAGAATTCCGTTATCATATATTTAGGTATAAAGTCGATTTTCTTGTATATACACATTTAGCAATCGATATCCAAATGCTTCAAATAACTAGTGTAACATATCTAAGTTAATAAACCTTCTTAAACGAACTGAAGTTAACATAAAGCCATAACGTCATAACGGCAGCGCATTTGGAAGAATTCCGTAATCTTATATTTAGGTGTAAAGTCGATTTTGTTGTGTATATGCATTTAGCAATTGATTTCGAAAATCTTCAAATCATAAGTTTTACATATTTAAGTTAATAAAGCTTCTTTAACGCAACGAAGTTAACATAAAGTCATGGCGGCATAACGGCAGTTTATTTATAAGATTTCCGTAAGCTTATATTTAGGTATAAAGTCGATTTTGTTGTAAAAACACATTTAGCAATCGATATCTAAATGCTTCAAATCATTAGTTTAATATATTTAAGTTAATTAACCCTATTTATCTTACTGAAGTCTACAAACGCCTTAATTGCAAAACGGCAAACATTTAGAAGAATTCCGTAATCTTATATTTAGGTATTAAGTCGACTTTCTTGTATACACACATTTAGCAATCGATATCGAAATGCCTCAAATCATAAGTTTAACATATTTAAGTTAATTAACCCCCTTTATCTTACTGAAGTCTACAAACGCCTTAACGGCATAACGGCAGTGCATGTAGAAGAATTCCGTTTTCATATATTTAGGTATAAAGTCGATTTTCTTGTACATACACATTTAGCAATTGATTTCGAATATCTTCAAATCATAAGTTTTACATATTTAAGTTAATAAAGCTTCTTTAACGCAACGAAGTTAACATAAAGCCATGGCGGCATAACGGCAGTTCATTTATAAGATTTCCGTAAGCTTTTATTTAGGTATAAAGTCGATTTTGTTGTAAAAACACATTTAGCAATCGATATCTAAATGCTTCAAATCATTAGTTTAACATATTTAAGTTAATTAACCCTATTTATCTTACTGAAGTCTACAAACGCCTTAATTGCAAAACGGCAAAGCATTTAGAAGAATTCCGTAATCTTATATTTAGGTATTAAGTCGATTTTCTTGTACATACACATTTAGCAATCGATATCGAAATGCCTCAAATCATTAGTTTAATATATTTAAGTTAATTAACCCTCTCTATCTTACTGAAGTCTACAAACGCCTTACCGGCATAACGGCAAAGCATTTAGAAGAATTCCGTAAACTTATATTTAGGTATAAAGTCCATTTTCTTGTATATACTCATTTAGCAATCGAAATCCAAATGCTTCAAATCATTAGTTTAACATATTTAAGTTAACAAACCTACTTTAACTCACTGAAGTCTACAAACGTTTTAACGGCACAACGGCAAAGCATTTAGGAGAATTCCGTTATCTTATATTTAGGTATAAAGTCGATTTTCTTGTATATATACATTAAGCAATCGATATCGAAATGCTTCAAATAACTGGTTTAACATATTTACGTTAATAAACCCTCTTTAACTAACTGAAGTTAACATAAAACCATAACGGTATAACGGCAGTGCATTTGGAAGAATTCCGTAACCTTATATTTAGGTATAAAGTCGATTTTCTTGTATATGCACATTAAGCAACCGATATCGAAATGCCTCAAATCATAAGTTTAACATATTTAAGTTAATTAACCTTCTTTAATATATTGAAGTTCATATAAAGCCATGGCGGCATAACGACAGTACATTTTGAAGAATTCCGTAATCTTATATTTAGGTATAAAGTCGATTTTCTTGTATATATGCATTAAGCAATCGATTTCGAAATGCTTCTAATAACTGGTGTAACATATCTGAGTTAATAAACCTTCTTTAACGAACTGAAGATAATACAAAGCCATAACGGCGCAACGGCAGTGCATTTAGAAGAATTCCGTAAGCGTATATTTAGGTATAAAGTCGATTTTGTTGTATATACACATTTAGCAATCGATATCAAAATGCCTCAAATCACTAGTTTAACATATTTAAGTTAATTAACCTTCTTTAACATATTGAAAATCATATAAAGCCCTGGCGGCATAACTACAGTACATTTGGAAGAATTCCGTAATCTTATATTTAGGTATAAGGAAGATTTTCCTGAATATATGCACTTAGCAATCGATTTCGAAATTCTTCAAATCATTAGTTTAACATATTTAAGTTAATAAAGCTTCTTAAACGCACTGAAGTTAACACAAAGCCATGGCGGCATAACGGCAGTTCATGCAGAAGAATTCCTTAATCTTATATTTAGGTATAAAGTCGATTTTCGTCTATATACACATTTAGCAATCGATATCGAAATGCCTCAAATCATTAGTTTATCATATTTTAGTTAATTAACCTTTTTTAACGTATTGAAGTTGATATAAAGCCATGGTGGCATAACGACAGTACATTTGGAAGAATTTCGTAATCTTATATTTAGGTATAAAGTCGATTTTCTTGTATATATGCATTAAGCAATCGAAATCGAAATGCTTCAAATCATTAGTTTAACATATTTAAGTTAATTAACCCCCTTTATCTTACTGAAGTCTACAAACGCCCTACCGGCATAACGGCAGTGCATGTAGAAGAATTCCGTTATCATATATTTGGATATAAAGTCGATTTTCTTGTATATAAACATTTAGCAATCGATATCGAAATGCATCAATTCATTAGTTTAATATATTTAAGTTAATTAACCCACTCTATCTTACTGAAGTCTACAAAAGCCTTAACGGCATAACGGCAAAGCATTTAGAAGAATTCCGTTATCATATATTTAGGTATTAAGTCGATTTTCTTGTATATACACATTTAGCAATCGATATCGAAATGCCTCAAATCATTAGTTTAACATATTTAAGTTAATTAACCCCCTTTATCTTACTGAAGTCTACAAATGCCCTACCGGCATAACGGCAGTGCATGTAGAAGAATTCCGTTATCATATATTTGGATATAAAGTCGATTTTCTTGTATATAAACATTTAGCAATCGATATCGAAATGCCTCAATTCATTAGTTTAATATATTTAAGTTAATTAACCCACTCTATCTTACTGAAGTCTACAAAAGCCTTAACGGCATAACGGCAAAGCATTTAGAAGAATTCCGTAATCTTATATTTAGGTATAAAGTCCATTTTCTTGTATATACTCATTTAGCAATCGAAATCGAAATGCTTCAATCAATAGTTTAACATATTTAAGTAAACAAACCTACTTTAACGCACTGAAGTTAACACAAAGCCATTGCGGCATAACGGCAGTGCATGTAGAAGAATTCCGTTATCATATATTTAGGTATAAAGTCGATTTTCTTGTATATACTCACTTAGCAATCGATATCGAAATGCTTCAAATAACAAGTGTAACATATCTAAGTTAATAAACCTTCTTAAACGAACTGAAGTTAACATAAAGCCATAACGGCATAACGGCAGCGCATTTGGAAGAATTCCGTAATCTTATATTTAGGTATAAAGTCGATTTTGTTGTGTATATGCATTTAGCAATCGATTTCGCAAATCTTCGAATCATAAGTTTTACACATTTAAGTTATCACAGCTTCTTTAACGCAACGACGTTAACATAAAGCCATGGCGGCATAACGGCAGTGCATTTAGAAGAATTCCGTAAGCTTATATTTAGGTATAAAGTCGATTTTGTTGTAAATACACATTTAGCAATCGATATCTAAATGCTTCAAATCATTAGTTTAACATATTTAAGTTAATTAACCCCCTTTATCTTACTGAAGTCTACAAACGTTTTAACGGCATAACAGCAAAGCATTTAGAAGAATTAAGTAATCTTATATTTCGGTATAAAGTCGCTTTTCTTGTATAAACTCATTTAGCAATCGAAATCGAAATGCTTCAAATCATTAGTTTAACATATTTAAGTTAGTTAACCCTCTTTATTTTATTGAAGTCTACAAACATCTTAACGGCATAACGGCAAAGCATTTAGAAGAATTACGTAATCTTATATTTAGGTATAAAGTCGATTTTCTTGTACATACACATTTAGCAATCGATATCGAAATGCCTCAAATCATTAGTTTAACATATTTAAGTTAATTAACCCTATTTATCTTACTGAAGTCTACAAACGCCTTAATTGCAAAACGGCTTAGCATTTAGAAGAATTCCGTAATCTTATATTTAGGTATTAAGTCGATTTTCTTGTATACACACATTTAGCAATCGATATCGAAATGCCTCAAATCATAAGTTTAACATATTTAAGTTAACAAACCTACTTTAACGCACTGAAGTTAACACAAAGCCATGGCGGCATAACGGCAGTGCATGTAAAAGAATTCCGGTATCATATATTTAGGTATAAAGTAGATTTTCTTGTATATACACATTTAGCAATCGAAATCGAAATGCTTCAAATCATTAGTTTAACATATTTAAGTTAACAAACCTACTTTAACTCACTGAACTCTACAAACGTTTAAACGGCATAACGGCAAAGCATTTAGAAGAATTCCGTTATCATATATTTAGGTATTAAGTCGATTTTCTTGTATACACACATTTAGCAATCGATATCGAAATGCCTCAAATCATAAGTTTAACATATTTAAGTTAATTAACCCCCTTTATCTTACTGAAGTCTACAAACGCCTTAACGGCATAACGGCAGTGCATGTAGAAGAATTCCGTTTTCATATATTTAGGTATAAAGTCGATTTTCTTGTACATACACATTTAGCAATTGATTTCGAATATCTTCAAATCATAAGTAGTAACGTGTGGCACTGGTATACTTACTTTTTAGCGTACACCTATGAGTGGGAAAAAGCACTGGTTTTCGCACGTTATAATATTTGATTCACTTTATTTATTTTCACAATAAAATCGTATGTAATACGGTGTATTTAATATATATTAATATATATGTATATTCCAATGTTGGACTGGTGGCGAGCTCGGTGCTTCACGATTTGGATGAAAAAAAAGAAATTGCGGTGTTGGTTGCGGTTAATCCGAAAATTGGTAAAAGCGGAATTTACCGGACGACTGTTTTTCTTCACGGATGAAACGGTAAGAAGCTAATCCCGGTCGAATCAATCCCTTTTGATGGTTTGGGTGGTGAAATTAGCTGACATTACGAGTCGTCTCGTTGATGATCGTATGGTTGTTGTGTTGCAGTGTTGTAGTAATGATCGGTGTTTGATGCGTGTGTGTGTATTGGGGTATGCTGTGAGCTGTTGTGTGATGAGGTGTTGTGACGTGATATGATGTGATGTGTGATGATATGTGGTGATGTGATGATGTGATGTGGGATGCTGCAGAACGCTCATAGCTCATGTGAACATCCCGGCCCCCCTAGGCGAATTAATCGGCTAGGAGCCGTTGCAGCTGTTGCAAAGTGTTTAGTACAGCGCTCAACCCTGTTGAGCGTCGTTGTTGCTGACGATGAGCGTGGCGTGGCGGAGATGGCCGTCTACGTGTTGCGGTTGTTTGGCTGCTTCGTCGTCGCCGGGTAGCATCGCTGCGTGGTCTGATACGGGTGTTGGTGCTACTTTCCGACGGATTGGCTCGGCGGGGAAAACGATGAAATAGAGTGTGATGGGGCCTCTGGCAATATTGACAGGCGCCGTCGGCCCAGCACTCTATGGTGGCGTGGTCATCTGCCAGGCAGGTCATGCAATGCCCATGGGCTCTTGCAACCTGTTGCCGTTGAGCAGGCTTCATGCTCTTGAAAATGGAGCATCGTTTCAGGGCGTGTGGGCGATGGCACAGGCTGCAACATGGAGGCCCCTGAGGCTCCAATAGCTGCTCCTCTCTCATCTCCCTGACTGCTTCGGCGGATGGCGGTGGTCGCATAACCCTGGTCCTTGGTGCGGCAACTGGTGCAGCCGACGCTTTGGGTATAGCGATTTCGGACCTGACGGTGTTGGAGGCGGTTTGGATCTCCTCTACGTCCATTTCTATGGGAATATAAAATTGTAATTAAATTGATTTTGTTTATAATATCAGCATGTAGTTGTTATAGCTACATATCTATACATATGCATGTATATGTTTGTATAATAAATTGATTTTCAACGCGCTTGGTTGAATTTATTTTTTGTACGGATCATAAAGCGGGTTATTTTCGAATTAGCGGAATTGTTTTATTATTTTTCGATTACTTTTGCGTGTTATTTTGCGGCTTTGGTTGAAGTTGTTCTTCGCTGTTTGGAAGAAAACACAGTTTGGTGACTGGTCGAGTTAATATGCCGGTTTGTGTTCGCACGTCGACTACTCTTATGTGACCATCTGATCCTCGATGAACCTTTTCAATGCGGCCTAGTCGCCATTCTGTTGGAGGAAGGCATTCGTCCTGTATTATTACGCATTCTCCTGCCTTGGCTTCCTTCTGGGCCGTTTTCCAGCGATATCTCTTATGGAGATCTTTGAGATAGTCTTCCTTCCATCTGTGGCTGAATTCGTGATGGAGAATCTTGATTCTTTCCCATCGATTTATTAAACTGAGTGAGTCTCCTTCTGTCTCAGGTATGGCGAGAAGAGGAGCTCCTCTGAGGAAATGACCTGGTGTAAGAGCTGTGAAATCGGAGGGATCTTGCGAGAGGGGTGATATGGGTCTTGAATTTAATACGGCTTCAATACGAGTGAGGAGTGTAGTAAACTCCTCATAATTAAATTTATGATTACCAGCCGTTTTCTTTAAATGGGACTTAAAGCTTTTTACTGCTGATTCCCAAAGTCCGCCCATGTGCGGAGAACATGGAGGTATAAATTGCCAATCGATCCCTTGGGGTGCATATTTATTAACTATTTCAGGGGAGACTTCTTTCATGAAGTTTATAAACTCCTTCTCGGTTGCTCTTTGGGCTCCGACAAAGTTTTTTCCATTATCGCTCATTATTTTTGAAGGAAATCCGCGTCGTCCGACAAAGCGTGCAAATGCTGCAAGAAAAGCCGCAGTGGTCAGATCTGAACAAAGCTCGAGGTGTACTGCCTTTGTCGTAAAACATACAAAGACAGCCACATACCCTTTTCTAAATGAAGAAGACCTTAACATGGAGGCCTTTATCTGGAAAGGTCCAGCAAAATCAACCCCAGTGATGGTAAAGGGTAGAGCATAGTTGCAGCGCTCAGGTGGTAAAGCTGCCATGATCTGCGTACGCATTTTGTGTTTGTACATGGTACATGGTTTACACATGAAAATCGTCCTTTTTATTTGTGGCTTTAGTCGAGGTATATAAAATTCTTGACGGACCATTTGTTGCATTAATCGATGCTCACCATGCAGTGTAAGATGGTGCAGATATGCTAGAAATAGGTAAGTAAAACGGGATTTCTCTGGAATAATGATGGGATGTCGTTCGTTATAACTAAGGCTGGAGTTCGCCAATCTTCCATTTGCCCTTATTAATCCCTTAGAATCCAAGAATGGATTTAATACGAGAAGTGAGCTTCCCTTTTCGAGAGGTCCCTTTTCGAGCAACTTTGATTTCTCTTTGCTGAAATAGCGAGTTTGTGTATATAATATTAGACTGACCTTGGCATGTTGCAAGTCGGAATGCGTTAGTTGTACGCATGGATCATTTGGTGCTCCTTTCATTTTTAGTTTAAGTCTTTGAATGAATTTGTGCATGTAAGCGACTACTCTTAGTGCTCTAGCAAATGACGAAAATCTGTGGAGAATATCATCCTCTTCTGGAATGATATGAAAATTTTCAATTTTCCGACTTTCCGGCGGTATTATATTACGAGCGGGAGACCTTGGCCAGAGTTCTTGTGATTCTGTTAGCCATGTAGGACCATTCCACCAGAGTGTAGTGCTGGTGAGGTGCAATGGCTTGCAACCTCTTGTCCCAAGATCCGCTGGGTTATCTGCACTTGCAACATGTTGCCATTTTGCTGGGCCAACCAGGTCTAAAATTTGGGATATTCGGTTAGACACATAGGTCTTCCAGCAATAGGGTGGTTTTTATAACCATGCTAAAACTATCTCTGAGTCTGACCAAAGATACATTTTATGATCGTTTAATTTGAGATGGGTTTGGACAATGGAAATTAATTTTGCTAACAGAAGAGCACCATTCAGTTCAAGCCGTGGCAGACTGAGTGTCTTCAAAGGTGCAACTTTGGCTTTGGCTACCAAGAGGTGTGCAGATATTTTGTTATCGTACTGTGTGCGTACGTAAACTGCTGCGCAATATGCCTTTTCGGAGGCATCACAGAAACCGTGTAATTCTGTGTTAATGTGAGGTGTGAAATTTACCCATCGAGGGATTCGAATTTCAGATATAGTATGTAAATTGTTAGCAAATTGAACCCATTTCGCTAAACGTAAAGGTTTTACCTGTTCATCCCATTCAGTGCCATCTTGCCACAATTCTTGAATGAGGATTTTTGCTTGAATCATTATTGGCGAAAGCCATCCTGCGGGGTCGAAAAGTTTTGCCACCGAGGAAAGTATTTGGCGTTTTGTAATGGCGGACATTGCAGATATTGACTCAATTGTATATGAGAATTGATCTGTTATCGCATTCCATTGAATTCCTAGAGTTTTAGTAGTACTAGCCTTTTCAAATTTAAGGGAGTCTGTATCTAATAAGTCTTCTTTTTTAATGTCTTTTATTATATCAGGGTGATTTGAAGTAATTTTCTTTAGGGGGAAACCTGCTGATTTTAATGCTTCGATCACTTGCGATAGTGACTCGCGTGCTAATGCGATACTGTGGCTACCTGATAGTATGTCGTCCACGTATGTTTGTGTTTGCAACACAGAAGATGCTAAAGGCAAATTTGTTGCATTTGTTTTTGCCACTTCATGTAGTGTCCTGATCGCCAAATAGGGTGCGCAATTGATGCCAAAGGTGACGGTTTTAAGTTTGTAGTCGCTGATTGGACTATTACTTGATTTCCGGAAGACTATACGTTGGAAATCTTGATCATCTTCATGTACTAGAATTTGTCTGTACATTTTTTCTACATCCCCATTGAAAACGTATTTAAACATGCGCCAATTTAGAATTAGCAACATGAGATCAGGTTGTAATGTTGGCCCTGTGTATAGTACATCATTGAGGGAGTTGCCTGAGCTCGTACACTTTGAGGCATTGAAAACCACTCGTACTTTTGTTGTAATTTTATCAGGTCTTATTACCCCATGATGTGGCAGATAAAAAGATAAATATCTACCTTTAGATAACTTTTCATATGGTACAGCTTCTTCCATATGATTGAGGTCCAGATATTCGTCCATCACATTATCGTATGCCGATTTAAGCTCCCTTTTCTTTATCAGGCTTTTTTCCAGGCTTAGAAATTGCTGGACTGCTGATATTCTAGAGTGGCCTAGAGCTATGGTTTCAGGGAAAGTTGGTTTGAAAGGTAATCGCACAACATAACGACCATGTTCGTTTCTTGTTGTTGTGGATTTGTAATAGGCTTCGCATGCCTGGTCGTCTTCTGAAAGCTGTGTGATTTGGGGTAATTCTTCTATTTCCCAGAATTTTTTGAGTTGATTACTTAAGAACTCGTTTGAGATATTTTCCACTTGTGTGGTGAAAGAATTGATTTTTTCAGGGACTTGGCCACTAATAATCCACCCAAAGATTGTATTTTGGGCTAACAATTTATTGGAGATTTTCTCAATACCTTCAAGAATTATTTGAGGTATTAAGTCACTGCCTAATAACATGTCGATTTGTGATGGGGTATGACAATTGGGATCTGCTAATTTAAGATGTGAGCATTTTTCCCAGTGTACTTTATTTACTTCATAGCTTGGAAGCAAATTTGTGAGTTGCGGTATAACGATGGCTTGCGCATCTATTCTAATATCCGCATTTGGAGATACTATGGTAATTGGGCATATTTTGTTCGAATTTTGGATAATTCTTCCGCCCATTCCCGAGATTTGGAAATTTGAATGTTTTATTGGCAATTTGAGCCGGTTTTGAGCTTTTGATGATATAAAGGATCTTTGAGATCCTTGATCTATTAGTGCTCTTAGTTTGAATAAATCACCTTTATGTGCTATGGTGATGACCGCAGTGGGTAAAAGAATTTTGCTTTCATTTTCTGAATGAAGAGCTTGAATTTTTGCTGCTTTAGAGCAACATGGTTGTTCTTCCCTTTTTTCGGGATTTGAGATTTCGGGATTATCACTTTTGGTTGTAGTGACTAACCCGGTGGTTTTATGAAATTGATTTTGCTTCATATTTTGAAAATTTGTAATATGAAGCAATGATTGATGTCTTCGTTGACAGTACACACAACTAAATTTGCTTTCACAGTCTTTTGTCGTATGAGCATTCGACAGACAGTTGATGCAAAGTTTATGTTGTCTGACAAGATTGTTTCTGTCAGAAACGGATAATTTTTTAAATCTCTCGCAAGATCTTATGTTATGACCTCCTTTACAAATTTCACATACTGGTTGCCATTTATTAGTTTGGTTTGACACGAAAGTGTGACTTTTATTAACGTGTCTATTGTATGGCATATTATTGCTGGCTTGAGGTTTAAACAAGTTTTTACTTGAGTCATTTTGATGACTTTTTAGATTTATATTTTTGTTGTCAATTCGCTCAGCTATCTCGTATTGAGCAGTGAGGAATGCTTTCATCTGCTCCCATGTGGGCATTTTTTTTCTTTCCACAAGTGATTGTTCCCATCGTAGTAACGCAGCATCAGGGAGAGTTTCTGCACAAATAGTTACTATGATGGGGTCCCACGATTCTGTAGAGATATTTTGTGTTTTTAACACTGATATGCAATTAGTCACTGTCGAGTATAAATTTTGAAATTCCTGGCTGGTTTCTTTTTGAATTTTTGGTAGATGTAATAATGTTTTTATTGGGTTTTCTATCATAACCCTTCCATTTTCGTATCTTTCGACTAGTGCTTCCCAAGCCAGCTTAAAATTTTCGTCATTTAAAGCGAATCGCTTGACGATACTGCCTGCTTCCCCTTTTGTTTTGTACCTTAGATGGTATAACTTTTGTGCTTGTGAGAGTTTAGGATGGTTTATATAAACGGCAGTGAACATGTCCCGGAAGGACGGCCACTGGTCATAACATCCATTGAAAACTTCAGTATCACAAGCTGGTACCTTTAGATACATGCCTTTATCTAGGTCTTCTTTTGGTGTTGTAACTACTCTGGGAGGGGGAGTAGTCGTTCTACTTGGCCTTACTAAACTTATTTGTTCATTTATCATTCCCTTTGTTAACTCATACTGATCGCGGCAGTTATCACATTTGGCTGTCGCCGAAGCTTTTGCGTTTTCTGGGAGTTCTGCGTCGTCAGTATCTAGTACTGTATCGTACGCTGCCAGAAGGCGAGCCCAGAGATTGTTCACACTTTCTAGTTTTATATTTAAAACTGATTCTGTGATGTCAGTAATAGGGGAAGCTTGGAATCTTGTACAATATCTTATAAAACTGTCACTTTCAGTGATGAATCTAGATATTGTCTGATCTTTTGATCTTTTTTGTTTTATACTCTGCTTTGAGCGTGTAGCTTCTGCAGGTGTGCCTTGTGGCTTATCTTCATCAGCCATTTTAGGAATTTCTAATGATAGAGGTGTTTTTGGCTTAACCTCTCTTGATTTGTCAGATTGCATTAATTTGAATATAGTTTGAAGCTTTTAGCTTAAAGCTTTGTCGATTAAATAATTGTTTCAAAATTAATATTGATACAGCAATGTAGTCAAATAGAAAAAGTATAAATTAAAAATTTTGTTAATAGAAGATTTATTTTTGAAAAAATATATATATTTTGTAAAATATATTATGTTATCAAATTTTCGTTTCGCTACCGCAAAGATTCTATTCTTTTTTTTTTTTTTTTGGAAAAGTTCGATTTTTTTTTTTTTTTTAATGTGACTGAAAAAATTTTTTTTTTTGTTTTTTTTTTTTTTTAAGTGTATCAAAGTATCTTCAGTTCACTCGCGCTTATTTTGTATAATTGTATCTGCACAAATCAAGAACGCGAAAGAAAAATAAAATACGTAAAATTGTTTGTATGTATCTATGTTTTATTACCATATGTTTGCATATGCATATGCTTTATACGTTTGCTTTTGTTTAGCTTTTCTCGTATCCCTTGTAGTTATCAATTCGCTAAATATGTATGTATATATGTTATAAAAGTGTAACATATAACACTTCGCTAATCGCACATAAATGTATAAACGCGCGGAAAAAATATAAATATATAATATGTATATGTTTATACATATATTTATGTAATGATCTATGTATATATATGTGTTGAATAGTAGTTCAAATGTGAACTATTTTTAGAAAATAGAAAAAGAAATTTGAAATAAATAATATATGTATATTTATATATTTATAATTGTGTATATTAGTTGATGTATGTCGCACGGGAGTTGCATATGTTTACCGGCGCATAGGTACATATGTACATAAATGTAATGCCTTTTTTTTTTTTTTTCTATTATTTCTTTATCCTTTTTTTTTTTTATTACCTACCTTTGCTTGAATGCTCTAAGCGATTTTTACATCCAAGCAGGTAGTTTGGTATTATTATGTGTTCTTGCTTTATGCTAAATTATGTTATGTATGTATTTACCATATGATTGTGTATGCATATATGTATGTAAATATGTACATCTGTATATTAAACGGAATACTTGCAATTTTAGGGGAATATGCTCATATATATGTATGTTTTCCTTTTTATATATGTATGTATATATGTATTTCGTTTTCTTTTAGTATCTTCCGCCTTTGCTTAGGGTTTGAGCGATCCTGCTTGTTGCTTTTATTTATAGCCCAAGGGGTATCGCAAGAATTATTGCAAGATATACTTGACTTAAGAAAATTTTTTTTTTTTTTGAACTTATAATCGGGTGCCTAACGACACAAGCTAAGCAAAAAGCGGGTACTGTACTTTTTTGCAGTTATTATTTTTTGTAGATATACATATATCGAACTGTTATGAACAGTTAACGGTGTCCCGAAATACCGTCAAAACTGTACCTTAACATACATACATATATATGTGCATAAAAATTGAATTTAGATATTTTTATATATAACAAAGTAAATATGGAACGGACTCACTTTTATTTCCGCCAAGGGTTTTGGGTCATTGAACCTTTACTTTGTTTCTTACTGTTCTCTATTTAGTTTTTCTTTTCTTCTCCTCTTATGTACGTCCAGCGCTGTCCCTGATGATTTGCTCTCTTTAACTTTGTTGTTTGTTGGTGTAGTCTCCCGTGAATTTATGGTAATTGTGATTTGTGTATTAACATATGTTTGCTATTTTAGGGTAATGTTTGTATGTTTGTTGCACTTTGTAATTTTACCGCGCCCGGTTTTAATGTTAGTATGGGTTAGTTTTGTTGTTTTGGTTTTTGGTTTATTTCGCGCCCGTTTCCGATTTTAGGTTTTATGTTTGACAAACTTTGTTGTATTATTGCCGCGCCCGTTTTGATGTTAGTAGGTTTTTTTTTTTTCACTTTATGTTTCAATTTCTTTTATGTATATTTGCACGTCACTTTCTATATTTAAATTTCTTTTATGTACTTATATTTTCACGTTACTTTCTGTTTTCCGTGATTCTGAGATGTTTCCTTTTCTTTTTTTTTTTTTTCTTCACTGTAACATATGTGTTTGTTCACTTTAACTTTGTGATATTATGTTCACTTAAATGTTTTGTTATATTTTATTTTCTGAATTTTGAGCTTCACTGCACTTGCGCACTTTCACCAGGAAGTTTTTTTAAATTTTTTGTTTTATATTTTGCTTAGGTGCCTTTCTGAAAGGCTCGAAGGACCATCTAGTAACGTGTGGCACTGGTATACTTACTTTTTAGCGTACACCTATGAGTGGGAAAAAGCACTGGTTTTCGCACGTTATAATATTTGATTCACTTTATTTATTTTCACAATAAAATCGTATGTAATACGGTGTATTTAATATATATTAATATATATGTATATTCCAATGTTGGACTGGTGGCGAGCTCGGTGCTTCACGATTTGGATGAAAAAAAAGAAATTGCGGTGTTGGTTGCGGTTAATCCGAAAATTGGTAAAAGCGGAATTTACCGGACGACTGTTTTTCTTCACGGATGAAACGGTAAGAAGCTAATCCCGGTCGAATCAATCCCTTTTGATGGTTTGGGTGGTGAAATTAGCTGACATTACGAGTCGTCTCGTTGATGATCGTATGGTTGTTGTGTTGCAGTGTTGTAGTAATGATCGGTGTTTGATGCGTGTGTGTGTATTGGGGTATGCTGTGAGCTGTTGTGTGATGAGGTGTTGTGACGTGATATGATGTGATGTGTGATGATATGTGGTGATGTGATGATGTGATGTGGGATGCTGCAGAACGCTCATAGCTCATGTGAACAATAAGTTTTACATATTTAAGTTAATAAAGCTTCTTTAACGCAACGAAGTTAACATAAAGCCATGGCGGCATAACGGCAGTTCATTTATAAGATTTCCGTAAGCTTATATTTAGGTATAAATCGATTTTGTTGTAAAACCACATTTAGCAATCGATATCTAAATGCTTCAAATCATTAGTTTAACATATTTAAATAAATTAACCCTATTTATCTTACTGATGTCTAAAAACGCCTTAATTGCAAAACGGCAAAGCATTTAGAAGAATTCCGTAATCTTATATTTAGGTATTAAGTCGATTTTCTTGTAAACACACATTTAGCAATCGATATCGAAATGCCTCAAATCATTTGTTTAACATATTTAAGTTAACAAACCTACTTTAACTCACTGAACTCTACAAACGTTTTAACGGCATAACGGCAAAGCATTTAGAAGAATTCCGTTATCATATATTTAGGTATTAAGTCGATTTTCTTGTATATACACATTTAGCAATCGATATCGAAATGCCTCAAATCATTAGTTTAACATATTTAAGTTAATTAACCCTCTTTATCTTACTGAAGTCTACAAACGCCTTAACGGCATAAGGGCAGTGCATGTAGAAGAATTCCGTTATCATATATTTAGGTATAAAGTCGATTTTCTTGTACATACACATTTAGCAATCGATATCGAAATGCCTCAAATCATTTGTTTAACATATTTAAGTTAATTAACCCTCTTTATCTTACTGAAGTCTACAAACGCCTTAATTGCAAAACGTCAAAGCATTTAGAAGAATTACGTAATCTTATATTTAGGTATAAAGTCGATTTTCTTGTATATACTCATTTAGCAATCGATATCGAAATGCCTCAAATCATTAGTTTAACATATTTAAGTCAATTAACCCTCTTTATCTTACTGAAGTCTACAAACGCCTTAACGGCAAAACGGCAAAGCATTTAGAAGAATTATGTTATCTTATATTTAGGTATAGAGTCGATTTTCTTGTATATATGCATTAAGCAATCGATATCGAAATGCTTCAAATAACTGGTTTAACATATTTAAGTTAAAAAACCCTCTTTAACTAACTGAAGTTAACATAAAACCATAACGGTATAACGGCAGTGCATTTGGAAGAATTCCGTAATCTTATATTTAGGTATAAAGTCTATTTTCTTGTATATACACATTTAGCAATCGATATCGAAATGCTTCAAATCATTAGTTTAACATATTTAAGTTAATTAACCTTCTTTAACATATTGAAGTTCATATAAAGCCATGGCGGCATAACGGCAGTACATTTGGAAGAATTCCGTAATCTTATATTTAGGTATAATGTCGATTTTCTTGTATATATGCATTAAGCAATCGATTTCGAAATGCTTCAAATAACTGGTGTAACATATCTAAGTTAATAAACCTTCTTTAACGAACTGAAGTTAACATAAAGCCACAACGGCATAACGGCAGTGCATTTAGAAGAATTCCGTAAGCGTATATTTAGGTATAAAGTCGATTTTGTTGTATATACACATTTAGCAATCGATATCGAAATGCCTCAAATCATAAGTTTAACATATTTAAGTTAATTAACCTTCTTTTACATATTGAAGTTCATATAAAGCCATGGCGGCATAACGACAGTACATTTGGAAGAATTCCGTAATCTTATATATAGGTATAAGGAAGATTTTCTTGTATATGTGCACTTAGCAATCGATTTCGACAATCTTCAAATCATTAGTTTAACATATTTAAGTTAATAAATCTTCTTTAACGCACTGAAGTTAACACAAAGCCATGGCGGCATAACGGCAGTTCATGTAGAAGAATTCCGTAATCTTATATTTAGGTATAAAGTCGATTTTCTTGTATATATGCATTAAGCAATCGATATCGAAATGCTTCAAATAGCTGGTTTAATATATTTAAGTTAATAAACTTTCTTTAACTAACTGACGTTAACATAAAACCAAAACGGTATAACGGCAGTGCATTTGAAAAAATTCCTTTATCTTATATTTAGGTATAAACTCGATTTTCTTGTATATACACATTTAGCAATCGAAATCGAAATGCTTCAAATCATTAGTTTAACATATTAAAGTTAATTAACCCTCTTTATTTTACTGAAGTCTACAAACGTCTTAACGGCATAACGGTAAAGCATTTAGAAGAATTACGTAATCCTATATTTAGGTATAAAGTCGATTTTCTTGTATATACTCATTTAGCAATCGATATAGAAATGCTTCAAATCATTAGTTTAACATGTTTAAAATAAATTAACGTCCTTTATCTAACTGAAGTCTACAATCGTTTTAACGGCATAAAGGCAAAGCATTAAGAAGAATTACGTAATCTTATATTTAGGTATAAAGTCGATTTTGTTGTATATACACATTTAACAATCGATATCGAAATGCTTCAAATCATTAGTTTAACATATTTAAGCTAATTAACCCTCTTTATCTTACTAAAGTCTACAAAAGCCTTAACGGCATAACGGCAGTGCATTTGGAAGAAATCCGTAATCCTATATTTAGGTATTAAGTCGATTTTCTTGTATATACACATTTAGCAATCGATATCGAAATGCCTCAAATCATTAGTTTAACATATTTAAGTTAATTAATCCTTTATCTTACTGAAGTCTACAAACGCCTTAACGGCATAACGGCAGTGCATGTAGAAGAATTCCGTTATCATATATTTAGGTACAAAGTCGATTTTCTTGTATATACTCATTTAGCAATCGAAATCGAAATGCTTCAAATCATCAGTTTAACATGATTAAGTTAACAAACCTACTTTAACTCACTGAAGTCTACAAACGTTTTAACGGCATAACGGCAAAGCATTTAGAAGAATTCCGTTATCATATATTTAGGTATAAAGTCGATTTTCTTGTATATACTCATTTAACAATCGATGTAGAAATGCTTCAATTAACTAGTTTAACATATCTAAGTTAATTAAACTTCTTTATCTTACTGAAGTCTACAAAAGCCTTAACGGCATAACGGCAAAGCATTTAGAAGAATTCCGTAATCTTATATTTAGGTATAAAGTCCATTTTCTTGTATATACATATTTAGCAATCGAAATCGAAATGCTTCAAATCATTAGTTTAACATATTTAAGTTAACAAACCTACTTTAACGCACTGAAGTTAACACAAAGCCATGGCGGCATAACGGCAGTGCATGTAAAAGAATTCCGTTATCATATATTTAGGTATAAAGTAGAGTTTCTTGTATATACTCATTTAGCAATCGAAATCGAAATGCTTCAAATCATTAGTTTAACATATTTAAGTTAACAAACCTACTTTAACTCACTGAAGTCTACAAACGTTTTAACGGCATAACGGCAAAGCATTTAGAAGAATTCCGTTATCATATATTATAGGTATTAAATCAATTTTCTTGTATATACACATTTAGCAATCGATATCGAAATGCCTCAAATAATTAGTTTAACATATTTAAGTTAATTAACCCCCTTTATCTTACTGAAGTCTACAAACGCCTTAACGGCATAAGGGCAGTGCATGTAGAAGAATTCCGTTATCATATATTTAGGTATAAAGTCGATTTTCTTGTACATACACATTTAGCAATCGATATCGAAATGCCTCAAATCATTAGGTTAACATATTTAAGTTAATTAACCCTCTTTATCTTACTGAAGTCTACAAACGCCTTAGTTGCAAAACGGCAAAGCATTTGGAAGAATTACGTAATCTTATGTTTAGGTATAAAGTCGATTTTCTTGTATATACTCATTTAGCAATCGATATCGAAATGCCTCAAATCATTAGTTTAACATATTTAAGTTAATTAACCCTCTTTATCTTACTGAAGTCTACAAACGCCTTAACGGCATAACGGCAAAGCATTTAGAAGAATTCCGTAATCTTATATTTAGGTATAAAGTCCATTTTCTTGTATATACTCATTTAGCAATCGAAATCGAAATGCTTCAATCATTAGTTTAACATATTTAAGTAAACAAACCTACTTTAACGCACTGAAGTTAACACAAAGCCATAGCGGCATAACGGCAGTGCATGTAGAAGAATTCCGTTATCATATATTTAGGTATAAAGTCGATTTTCTTGTATATACTCACTTAGCAATCGATATAGAAATGCTTCAAATAACAAGTGTAACATATCTAAGTTAATAAACCTTCTTAAACGAACTGAAGTTAACATAAAGCCATAACGGCATAACGGCAGCGCATTTGGAAGAATTCCGTAATCTTATATTTAGGTATAAAGTCGATTTTGTTGTGTATATGCATTTAGCAATCGATTTCGCAAATCTTCAAATCATAAGTTTTACATATTTAAGTTATCAAAGCTTCTTTAACGCAACGACGTTAACATAAAGCCATGGCGGCATAACGGCAGTGCGTTTAGAAGAATTCCGTAAGCTTATATTTAGGTATAAAGTCGATTTTGTTGTAAATACACATTTAGCAATCGATATCTAAATGCTTCAAATCATTAGTTTAACATATTTAAGTTAATTAACCCTCTTTATTTTATTGAAGTCTACAAACATCTTAACGGCATAACGGCAAAGCATTTAGAAGAATTACGTAAACTTATATTTAGGTATAAAGTCGATTTTCTTGTACATACACATTTAGCAATCGATATCGAAATGATTCAAATCATTAGTTTAACATATTTAAGTTAATTAGCCCTATTTATCTTACTGAAGTCTACAAACGCCTTAATTGCAAAACGGCAAAGCATTTAGAAGAATTCCGTAATCTTATATTTAGGTATTAAGACGATTTTCTTGTATACACACATTTAGCAATCGATATCGAAATGCCTCAAATCATAAGTTTAACATATTTAAGTTAACAAACCTACTTTAACGCACTGAAGTTAACACAAAGCCATGGCGGCATAACGGCAGTGCATGTAAAAGAATTCCGGTATCATATATTTAGGTATAAAGTAGATTTTCTTGTATATACTCATTTAGCAATCGAAATCGAAATGCTTCAAATCATTAGTTTAACAAATTTAAGTTAACAAACCTACTTTAACTCACTGAACTCTACAAACGTTTAAACGGCATGACGGCAAAGCATTGAGAAGAATTCCGTTATCATATATTTAGGTATTAAGTCGATTTTCTTGTATACACACATTTAGCAATCGATATCGAAATGCCTCAAATCATAAGTTTAACATATTTAAGTTAATTAACCCCCTTTATCTTACTGAAGTCTACAAACGCCTTAACGGCATAACGGCAGTGCATGTAGAAGAATTCCGTTTTCATATATTTAGGTATAAAGTCGATTTTCTTGTACATACACATTTAGCAATTGATTTCGAATATCTTCAAATCATACGTTTTACATATTTAAGTTAATAAAGCTTCTTTATCGCAACGAAGTTAACATAAAGCCGTGACGGCATAACGGCAGTTCATTTATAAGATTTCCGTAAGCTTATATTTATGTATAAAGTCGATTTTGTTGTAAAAACACATTTAGCAATCGATATCTAAATGCTTCAAATCATTAGTTTAACATATTTAAGTTAATTAACCCTATTTATCTTACTGAAGTCTACAAACGCCTTAATTGCAAAACGGCAAAGCATTTAGAAGAATTCCGTAATCTTATATTTAGGTATTAAGACGATTTTCTTGTATACACACATTTAGCAATCGATATCGAAATGCCTCAAATCATAAGTTTAACATATTTAAGTTAACAAACCTACTTTAACTCACTGAACTCTACAAACGTTTAAACGGCATGACGGCAAAGCATTGAGAAGAATTCCGTTATCATATATTTAGGTATTAAGTCGATTTTCTTGTATACACACATTTAGCAATCGATATCGAAATGCCTCAAATCATAAGTTTAACATATTTAAGTTAATTAACCCCCTTTATCTTACTGAAGTCTACAAACGCCTTAACGGCATAACGGCAGTGCATGTAGAAGAATTCCCTTTTCATATATTTAGGTATAAAGTCGATTTTCTTGTACATACACATTTAGCAATTGATTTCGAATATCTTCAAATCATACGTTTTACATATTTAAGTTAATAAAGCTTCTTTATCGCAACGAAGTTAACATAAAGCCGTGGCGGCATAACGGCAGTTCATTTATAAGATTTCCGTAAGCTTATATTTATGTATAAAGTCGATTTTGTTGTAAAAACACATTTAGCAATCGATATCTAAATGCTTCAAATCATTAGTTTAACATATTTAAGTTAATTAACCCTATTTATCTTACTGAAGTCTACAAACGCCTTAATTGCAAAACGGCAAAGCATTTAGAAGAATTCCGTAATCTTATATTTAGGTATTAAGTCGATTTTCTTGTAAACACACATTTAGCAATCGATATCGAAATGCCTCAAATCATAAGTTTAACATATTTAAGTTAATTTACCCCCTTTATCTTACTGAAGTCTACAAACGCCTTAACGGCATGACGGCAGTGCATGTAGAAGAATTCCGTTTTCATATATTTAGGTATAAAGTCGATTTTCTTGTACATACTCATTTAGCAATCGATATCGAAATGCCT
>CM050324.1:17326680-17344015 GCA_027475135.1 Bactrocera correcta
TACTTTAACTCACTGAAGTCTACAAACGTTTTAACGGCATAACGGCAAAGCATTTAGAAGAATTCCGTTATCATATATTTAGGTATAAAGTCGATTTTCTTGTATATACTCATTTAGCAATCGATGTAGAAATGCTTCAATTAACTAGTTTAACATATCTAAGTTAATAAACCTTCTTTATCTTACTGAAGTCTACAAAAGCCTTAACGGCATAACGGCAAAGCATTTAGAAGAATTCCGTAATCTTATATTTAGGTATAAAGTCCATTTTCTTGTATATACACATTTAGCAATCGAAATCGAAATGCTTCAAATCATTAGTTTAACATATTAAAGTTAATTAACCCTCTTTATTTTACTGAAGTCTACAAACGTCTTAACGGCATAACGGTAAAGCATTTAGAAGAATTACGTAATCTTATATTTAGGTATAAAGTCGATTTTCTTGTATATACTCATTTAGCAATCGATATAGAAATGCTTCAAATCATTAGTTTAACATATTTAAGTTAATTAACGTCCTTTATCTAACTGAAGTCTACAATCGTTTTAACGGCATAAAGGCAAAGCATTTAGAAGAATTACGTAATCTTATATTTAGGTATAAAGTCGCTTTTGTTGTATATACACATTTAGCAATCGATATCGAAATGCTTCAAATCATCAGTTTAACATATTTAAGTTAACAAACCTACTTTAACTCACTGAAGTCTACAAACGTTTTAACGGCATAACGGCAGTGCATTTAGAAGAATTCCGTTATCATATATTTAGGTATAAAGTCGATTTTCTTGTATATACTCATTTAGCAATCGATGTAGAAATGCTTCAATTAACTAGTTTAACATATCTAAGTTAATAAACCTTCTTTATCTTACTGAAGTCTACAAACGCCTTAACGGCATAACGGCAGTGCATGTAGAAGAATTCCGTTATCATATATTTAGGTACAAAGTCGATTTTCTTGTATATACTCATTTAGCAATCGAAATCGAAATGCTTCAAATCATCAGTTTAACATATTTAAGTTAAAAAACCTACTTTAACTCACTGAAGTCTACAAACGTTTTAACGGCATAACGGCAAAGCATTTAGAAGAATTCCGTAATCTTATATTTAGGTATAAAGTCCATTTTCTTGTGTATACACATTTAGCAATCGAAAAGCTTCAAATCATTAGTTTAACATATTTAAGTCAACAAACCTACTTTAACGCACTGAAGTTAACACAAAGCCATGGCGGCATAACGGCAGTGCATGTAAAAGAATTCCGTTATCATATATTTAGGTATAAAATAGATTTTCTTGTATATACTCATTTAGCAATCTAAATCGAAATGCTTCAAATCATTAGTTTAACATATTTAAGTTAACAAACCTACTTTAACTCACTGAAGTCTACAAACGTTTTAACGGCATAACGGCAAAGCATTAAGAAGAATTCCGTTATCATATATTTAGGTATTAAGTCGATTTTCTTGTATATACACATTTAGCAATCGATATCGAAATGCCTCAAATAATTAGTTTAACATATTTAAGTTAATTAACCCCCTTTATCTTACTGAAGTCTACAAACGCCTTAACGGCATAAGGGCAGTGCATGTAGAAGAATTCCGTTATCATATATTTAGGTATAAGGTCGATTTTTTTGTACATACACATTTAGCAATCGATATCGAAATGCCTCAAATCATTAGTTTAACATATTTAAGTTAACAAACCTACTTTAACTCACTGAACTCTACAAACGTTTTAACGGCATAACGGCAAAGCATTTAGAAGAATTCCGTTATCATATATTTAGGTATTACGTCGATTTTCTTGTATATACACATTTAGCAATCGATATCGAAATGCTTCAAATCATTAGTTTAACATATTTAAGTTAATAAAGCTTCTTTAACGTAATGAAGGTGATATAAAGCCATAACGGCATAACGGGGGTGTATTTCGATGAATTCCGTAATCTTATATTTAGGTATAAAGTCGACTTTCTTGTATTTACACATTTAGCAATCGATATCGAGATGCTTCAACTCATTAGTTTAACATATTTAAGTTAATTAACCCTCTTTATCTTACTGAAGTCTACAAACGCCTTAACGGCATAACGGCAAAGCATTTAGAAGAATTATGTTATCTTATATTTAGGTATAAAGTCGATTTTCTTGTATATATGCATTAAGCAATCGATATCGAAATGCTTCAAATAACTGGTTTAACATATTTAAGTTAATAAACCCTCTTTAACTAACTGAAGTTAACGTAAAACCATAACGGTATAACGACAGTGCATTTGGAAGAATTCCGTAATCTTATAGTTAGGTATAAAGTCTATTTTCTTGTATATACACATTTAGCAATCGATATCGAAATGCCTCAAATCATTAGTTTAACATATTTAAGTTAATTAACCTTCTTTAACATATTGAAGTTCATATAAAGCCATGGCGGCATAACGACAGTACATTTGGAAGAATTCCGTATTCTTATATTTAGGTATGAAGTCGATTTTCTTGTATATATGCATTAAGCAATCGATTTCGAAATGCTTCTAATAACTGGTGTAACATATCTAAGTTAATAAACCTTCTTTAACGAACTGAAGTTAACATAAAGCCATAACGGCATAACGGCTGGGCATTTAGAAGAATTCCGTAAGCGTATATTTAGGTATAAAGTCGATTTCGTTGTATATATGCATTAAGCAATCGATATCGAAATGCTTCAAATAACTGGTTTAACATATTTAAGTTAATAAACCCTCTTTAACTAACTGAAGTTAACGTAAAACCATAACGGTATAACGGCAGTGCATTTGGAAGAATTCCGTAATCTTATAGTTAGGTATAAAGTCTATTTTCTTGTATATACACATTTAGCAATCGATATCGAAATGCCTCAAATCATAAGTTTAACATATTTAAGTTAATTAATCTTCTTTTACATATTGAAGTTCATATAAAGCCATGGCGGCATAACGACAGTACAATTGGAAGAATTCCGTAATCCTATATATAGGTATAAGGAAGATTTTCCTGTATATGTTCACTTAGCCATCGATTTCGAAAATCTTCAAATCATTAGTTTAACATATTTAAGTTAATAAATCTTCTTTAACGCACTGAAGTTAACATAAAACCAAAACGGTATAACGGCAGTGCATTTGGAAAAATTCCTTTATCTTATATTTAGGTATAAAATCGATTTTCTTGTATATACACATTTAGCAATCGAAATCGAAATGCTTCAAATCATTAGTTTAACATATTAAAGTTAATTAACCCTCTTTATTTTACTGAAGTCTACAAACGTCTTAACGGCATAACGGTAAAGCATTTAGAAGAATTACGTAATCTTATATTTAGGTATAAAGTCGATTTTCTTATATATACTCATTTAGCAATCGATATAGAAATGCTTCAAATCATTAGTTTAACATATTTAAGTTAATTAACCCTCTTTATCTAACTGAAGTCTACAATCGTTTTAACGGCATAAAGGCAAAGCATTTAGAAGAATTACGTAATCTTTTATTTAGGTATAAAGTCCATTTTCTTGTATATACACATTTAGCAATCGAAATCGAAATGCTTCAAATCATTAGTTTAACATATTAAAGTTAATTAACCCTCTTTATTTTACTGAAGTCTACAAACGTCTTAACGGCATAACGGTAAAGCATTTAGAAGAATTACGTAATCTTATATTTAGGTATAAAGTCGATTTTCTTGTATATACTCATTTAGCAATCGATATAGAAATGCTTCAAATCATTAGTTTAACATATTTAAGTTAATTAACGTCCTTTATCTAACTGAAGTCTACAATCGTTTTAACGGCATAAAGGCAAAGCATTTAGAAGAATTACGTAATCTTATATTTAGGTATAAAGTCGATTTTGTTGTATATACACATTTAGCAATCGATATCGAAATGCTTCAAATCATTAGTTTAACATATTTAAGCTAATTAACCCTCTTTATCTTCCTAAAGTCTACAAAAGCCTTAACGGCATAACGGCAGTGCATTTGGAAGAATTCCGTAATCTTATATTTAGGTATTAAGTCGATTTTCTTGTATATACTCATTTAGCAATCGAAATCGAAATGCTTCAAATCATTAGTTTAACATATTTAAGTTAATTAACCTTTTTTAACGTATTACAGTTGATATAAAGCCATGGTGGCATAACGACAGTACATTTGGAAGAATTCTGTAATCTTTTATTTAGGTATAAAGTCGATTTTCTTGTACATACACATTTAGCAATCGATATCGAAATGCCTCAAATCATTAGTTTACCATATTTAATCTAATTAACCCTCTTTATCTTACTGAAGTCTACAAAGGCCTTAATTGCATAACGGCAAAGCATTTAGAAGAATTACGTAATCTTATATTTAGGTATAAAGTCGATTTTCTTGTATATACTCATTTAGCAATCGAAATTAAAATGCTTCAAATCATTAGTTTAAGATATTTAAGATAATTAACCCCCTTTATCGTACTGAAGTCTACAAACATCTTAACGGCATAACGGCAAAGCATTTAGAAGAATTCCGTAAGCGTATATTTAGGTATAAAGTCGATTTTGTTGTATATACACATTTAGCAATCGATATCGAAATGCCTCAAATCATTAGTTTAACATATTTAAGTTAATTAACCTTCTTTAACATAATGAAGTTCATATAAAGCCATGGCGGCATAACGACAGTACATTTGGAAGAATTCCGTAATCTTATATTTAGGTATAAAGTCGATTTTCTTGTATATACTCTTTTAAGCAATCGATATCGAAATGCTTCAAATAACTAGTGTAACATATCTAAGATAATAAACCTTCTTAAACGAACTGAAGTTAACATAAAGCCATAACGGCATAACGGCAGTGCATTTGGAAGAATTCTGTAATCTTATATTTAGGTATAAAGTCGATTTTGTTGTGTATATGCATTTAGCAATCGATTTCGAAAATCTTCAAATCATAAGTTTAACATATTTAAGTTAATAAAGCTTCTTTAACGCAACGAAGTTAACATAAAGCCATGGCGGCATAACGGCAGTGCCTTTAGAAGAATTCCGTAAGCTTATATTTAGGTATAAAGTCGATTTTCTTGTACATACACATTTAGCAATCGATATCGAAATGCCCCAAATCATTAGTTTAACATATTTAATTTAATTAACCCTCTTTATCTTACTGAAGTCTACAAACGCCTTGACGGCATAACGGCAAAGCATTTAGAAGAATTAGGTAATCTTATATTTCGGTATAAAGTCGCTTTTCTTGTATATACTCGTTTAGCAATCGAAATTGAAATGCTTCAAATCATTAGTTTAACATATTTAAGATAATTATCCCTCTTTATCTCACTGAAGTCTACAAACGCCTTAACGGCATAACGGCAAAGCATTTGGAAGAATTAAGTAATCTTATATTTCGGTATAAAGTCGATTTTCTTGTACATAAACATTTTGCAATCGATATCGAAATGCCTCAAATCATTAGTTTAACAAATTTAAGTTAATTAACCCTCTTTATCTTACTGAAGTCTACAAACGCCTTAACGGCATAACGGCAAAGCAATTAGAAGAATTAAGTAATCTTATATTTCGGTATAGAGTCGCTTTTCTTGTATATACTCATTTAGCAATCGATATCGAAATGCTTCAAATAACTAGTGTAACATATCTAAGTTAATAAACCTTCTTAAACGAACTGAAGTTAACATAAAGCCATAACGGCATAACGGCAGTGCATTTGGAAGAATTCCGTAATCTTATATTTAGGTATAAAGTCGATTTTGTTGTGTATATGCATTTAGCAATCGATTTCGAAAATCTTCAAATCATAAGTTTAACATATTTAAGTTAATAAAGCTTCTTTAACGCAACGAAGTTAACATAAAGCCATGGCGGCATAACGGCAGTGCATTTAGAAGAATTCCGTGATCTTATATTTAGGTATAAAGTCGATTTTCTTGTACATATACATTTAGCAATCGAAATTGAAATGCTTCAAATCATTAGTTTAACATATTTAAGATAATTAACCCTCTTTATCTTACTGAAGTCTACAAACGCCTTAACGGCATAACGGCAAAGCATTTAGAAGAATTACGTTATCTTATATTTAGGTATAAAGTCGCTTTTCTTGTATATACTCATTTAGCAATCGAAATCGAAATGCTTCAAATCATTAGTTTAACATATTTAAGTTAATTAACCTTTTTTAACGTATTAAAGTTGATATAAAGCCATGGTGGCATAACGACAGTACATTTGGAAGAATTCTGTAATCTTTTATTTAGGTATAAAGTCGATTTTCTTGTACATACACAATTAGCAATCGATATCGAAATGCTTCAAAACATCAGTTTAACATATTTAAGTTAACAAACCTACTTTAACTCACTGAAGTCTACAAACGTTTTAACGGCATAACGGCAAAGCATTTAGAAGAATTCCGTTATCATATATTTAGGTATTAAGTCGATTTTCTTGTATATACTCATTTAGCAATCGAAATCGAAATGCTTCAAATCATCAGTTTAACATATTTAAGTTAACAAACCTACTTTAACTCACTGAAGTCTACAAACGTTTTAACGACATAACGGCAAAGCATTTAGAAGAATTCCGTAAACTTATATTTAGGTATAAAGTCCATTTTCTTGTATATACACATTTAGCAATCGAAATCGAAATGCTTCAAATCATTAGTTTAACATATTTAAGTTAACAAACCTACTTTAACGCACTGAAGTTAACACAAAGCCATGGCGGCATAACGGCAGTGCATGTAAAAGAATTCCGTTATCATATATTTAGGTATAAAGTAGATTTTCTTGTATATACTCATTTAGCAATCTAAATCGAAATGCTTCAAATCATTAGTTTAACATATTTAAGTTAACAAACCTACTTTAACTCACTGAAGTCTACAAACTTTTTAAAACGGCATAACGGCAAAGCATTTAGAAGAATTCCGTTATCATATATTTAGGTATTAAATCGATTTTCTTGTATATACACATTTAGCAATTGATATCGAAATGCCTCAAATAATTAGTTTAACATATTTAAGTTAATTAACCTTCTTTAACATATTGAAGTTCATATAAAGCCATGGCGGCATAACGACAGTACATTTTGAAGAATTCCGTAATCTTATATTTAGGTATAAAGTCGATTTTCTTGTATATATGCATTAAGCAATAGATTTCGAAATGCTTCTAATAACTGGTGTAACATATCTAAGTTAATAAACCTTCTTTAACGAACTGAAGTTAACACAAAGCCATCGCGGCATAACGGCAGTTCATGTAGAAGAATTCCGTAATCTTCTATTTAGGTATAAAGTCGATTTTGTTGTCTATACACATTTAGCAATCGAAATCGAAATGCCTCAAATCATTAGTTTAACATATTTAAGTTAATTAACCTTCTTTAACATATTGAAGTTGATATAAAGCCATGGTGGCATAACGACAGTACATTTGGAAGAATTCCGTAATCTTATATTTAGGTATAAAGTCGATTTTCTTGTATATATGCATTAAGCAATCCATATCGAAATGCTTCAAATAACTGGTTTAACATGTTTAAGTTAATAAACCTTCTTTAAATAACTGAAGTTAACATAAAACCATAACGGTATAACGGCAGTGCATTTGGAAGAATTCCGTAACCTTATATTTAGGTATAAAGTCGATTTTATTGTATATACACATTTAGGAATCCATATCGAAATGCCTCAAATCATTAGTTTAACATATTTAAGTTAATTAACCCCCTTTATCTTACTGAAGTCTACAAACGCCTTAACGGCATAACGGCAGTGCATGTAGAAGAATTCCGTTATCATATATTCGGATATAAAGTTGACTTTCTTGTACATACACTTTTAGCAATCGATATCGAAATGCCTCAAATCATTAGTTTAATATATTTAAGTTGATTAACCCACTCTATCTTACTGAAGCCTACAAACGCCTTATCGGCATAACGACAGTACATTTTGAAGAATTCCGTAATCTTATATTTCGGTTTAAAGTCGCTTTTCTTGTATATACTCATTTAGCAATCGAAATCGAAAATGCTTCAAATCATTAGTTTAACATATTTAAGTTAATTCACCTTTTTTAACGTATTACAGTTGATATAAAGCCATGGTGGCATAACGACAGTACATTTTGAAGAATTCTGTAATCTTTTATTTAGGTATAAAGTCGATTTTCTTGTACATACACATTTAGCAATCGATATCGAAATGCCTCAAATCATTAGTTTACCATATTTAATTTAATTAACCCTCTTTATCCTACTGAAGTCTACAAACGCCTTAATTGCATAACGGCAAAGCATTTAGAAGAATTACGTAATCTTATATTTAGGTATAAAGTCGATTTTCTTGTATATACTCATTTAGCAATCGAAATTAAAATGCTTCAAATCATTAGTTTAAGATATTTAAGATAAGTAACCCCCTTTATCTTACTGAAGTCTACAAACATCTTAACGGCATAACGGCAAAGCATTTAGAAGAATTAAGTAATCTTATATTTCGGTATAGAGTCGCTTTTCCTGTATATACTCATTTAGCAATCGAAATCGAAATTCTTCAAATCATTAGTTTAACATCTTTAAGATAATTAACCCTCTTTATCTTACTGAAGTCTACAAACGCCTTAACGGCATAACGGCAAAGCATTTAGAAGAATTACGTTATCTTATATTTAGGTATAAAGTCGCTTTTCTTGTATATACTCATTAAGCAATCGAAATCGAAATGCTTCAAATCATTAGTTTAACATATTTAAGTTAATTAACCTTTTTTAATGTATTAAAGTTTATATAAAACCATGGTGGCATAACGACAGTACATTTGGAAGAATTCTGTAATCTTTTATTTAGGTATAAAGTCGATTTTCTTGTACATACACATTTAGCAATCGATATCGAAATGCCTCAAATCATTAGTTTAACATACTTAATTTAATTAACCCTTTTTATCTTACTGAAGTCTACAAACGCCTTAATTGCATAACCGCAAAGCATTTAGAAGAATTACGTAATCTTATATTTAGGTATAAAGTCGATTTTCTTGTATATACTCATTTAGCAATCGAAATTAAAATGCTTCAAATCATTAGTTTAAGATATTTAAGATAATTAACCCCCTTTATCTTACTGAAGTCTACAAACGCCTTAACGGCATAACGGCAAAGCATTTAGAAGAATTACGTAATCTTATATTTAGGTATAAAGTCGATTTTCTTGTATATACTCATTTAGCAATCGAAATCGAAATGCTTCAAATCATTAGTTTAACATATTTAGGTTAATTAACCTTCTTTAACGTATTGATGTTGATATAAAGCCATGGCGGCATAACGGCAGTGCATTTGGAAGAATTCCGTAATGTTATAATTTTATATTTAGGTATTAAGTCGATTTTCTTGTATATATGCATTAAGCAATAGATTTCGAAATGCTTCTAATAACTGGTGTAACATATCTAAGTTTGTAAACCTTCTTTAACGCAACGACGTTAATATAAAGCCATGGCGGCATAACGGCAGTGCATTTAGAAGAATTCCGTAAGCTTATATTTAGGTATAAAGTCGATTTTCTTGTACACATACATTTAGCAATCGATATCGAAATGCCTCAAATCATTAGTTTAACATATTTAATTTAATTAACCCCCTTTATCTTACTTAAGTCCACAAACGCCTTAACGGCATAACGGCAGTGCATGTAGAAGAATTCCGTTATCTTATATTTAGGTATAAAGTCAATTTTCTTGTACATAAACATTTAGCAATCGATATCGAAATGCCTCAAATCATTAGTTTAACAAATTTTAGTTAATTAACCCTCTTTATCTTACTGAAGTCTACAAACGCCTTAACGGCATAACGGCAAAGCATTTAGAAGAATTACGTTATCTTATATTTAGGTATAAAGTCGATTTTCTTGTATATACTCATTTAGCAATCGAAATTGAAATGCTTCAAATCATTAGTTTAACATATTTAAGATAATTAACCCTCTTTATCTTACTGAAGTCTACAAGCGCCTTAACGGCATAACGGCAAAGCATTTAGAAGAATTAAGTAATCTTATATTTCGGTATAAAGTCGCTTTTCTTGTATATACTCATTTAGCAATCGAAATCGAAATGCTTCAAATCATTAGTTTAACATATTTAAGTTAGTTAACCCTCTTTATTTTATTGAAGTCTAAAACATCTTAACGGCATAACGGCAGTGCATTTGGAAAAATTCCGTAATCTTATATTTAGGTATAAAGCCGATTTTCTTGTATATACTCATTTAGCAATCGATATAGAAATGCTTCAAGTCATTAGTTTAACATATTTAAGTTAATTAACCCCCTTTATCTTACTGAAGTCTACAAACGTTTTAACGGCATAACCGCAAAGCATTTAGAAGAATTACGTAATCTTATATTTAGGTATAAAGTCGATTTTCTTGTATATACTCATTTAGCAATCGAAATTGAAATGCTTCAAATCACTAGTTTAACATATTTAAGATAATTAACCCTCTTTATCTTACTGAAGTCTACAAACGCCTTAACGGCATAACGGCAAAGCATTTAGAAGAATTACGTTATCTTATATTTAGGTATAAAGTCGCTTTTCTTGTATATACTCATTTAGCAATCGAAATCGAAATGCTTCAAATCATTAGTTTAACATATTTAAGTTAGTTAACCCTCTTTATTTTATTGAAGTCTAAAACATCTTAACGGCATAACGGCAAAGTATTTAGAAGAATTACGTAATCTTATATTTAGGTATAAAGCCCATTTTCTTGTATATACTCATTTAGCAATCGATATAGAAATGCTTCAAGTCATTAGTTTAACATATTTAAGTTAATTAACCCCCTTTATCTTACTGAAGTCTACAAACGTTTTAACGGCATAACCGCAAAGCATTTAGAAGAATTACGTAATCTTATATTTAGGTATAAAGTCGATTTTCTTGTATATACTCATTTAGCAATCGAAATTGAAATGCTTCAAATCACTAGTTTAACATATTTAAGATAATTAACCCTCTTTATCTTACTGAAGTCTACAAACGCCTTAACGGCATAACGGCAGTGCATTTAGAAGAATTCCGTAAGCTTATATTTAGGTATAAAGTCGATTTTGTTGTAAATACACATTTAGCAATCGATATCTAAATGCTTCAAATCATTAGTTTTACATATTTAAGTTAATTAACCTTTTTTAACGTATTGAAGTTGATATAAAGCCATGGTGGCATAACGACAGTACATTTGGAAGAATTCCGTAATCTTTTATTTAGGTATAAAGTCGCTTTTCTTGTACATACACATTTAGCAATCGATATCGAAATGCCTCAAATCATTAGTTTAACATTTTTAAATTTTAAATTTAACCTTTTTTAAATCTAAACGAATTTAAACAAAACGCCAATTCCCATAACGGCAAAGCATTTAGAAGAATTCCGTAATCTTATATTTAGGTATTAAGTCGATTTTGTTGAAATATGCACATTTAGCAATCGATATCTAAATCCCTTCAAATCATTAGTTTTACATATTTAATTTAAATTTAAACCCCTTTTTTAATATTGAAGTTGTAAAACCATGTTGGCATAACGGAAAAGAAATTTGGAAGAATTCCGTAATCTTATATTTAGGTATAAAGTCGCTTTTCTTGTATATACTCATTTAGCAATCGATATCGAAATCCCTTAAAAGTCATTAGTTTAACATTTTTAAATTTTAAATTTAAACCCCCTCTTTATCTTACTGAAGTCTACAAACGTTTTAATTGCAAAACCCGGCAAAGCATTTAGAAGAATTACGTAATCTTATATTTAGGTATTAAGTCGATTTTCTTGTATATGCTCATTTAGCAATCAAATATTGAAATCCCTTCAAATCATTAGTTTAACATATTTAATTTAAAGTTAACCCTCTTTATTTTATTGAAGTCTAAAACGCCTTAACGGCATAACGGCAAAGTATTTAGAAGAATTACGTTATCTTATATTTAGGTATAAAGTCGCTTTTCTTGTATATACTCATTTAGCAATCAAATATCGAAATGCTTAAAAGTCATTAGTTTAACATATTTAATTTAAATTTAAACCCCCTTTTTTAAACGTATTAAAAGTTTTAAACCGGGGCAAAACCCGCAGTACATTTGGAAGAATTCGTAATCTTTTATTTAGGTATAAAGTCGATTTTCTTGTATATACTCATTTAGCAATCAAATATTGAAATGCTTCAAATCATTAGTTTAACATATTTAATTTAATTAACCCTCTTTATCTTACTGAAGTCTACAAACGCCTTAATTGCATAACGGCAAAGCATTTAGAAGAATTACGTTATCTTATATTTAGGTATAAAGTCGCTTTTCTTGTATATACTCATTTAGCAATCGAAATTAAAATGCTTCAAATCATTAGTTTAAGATATTTAATTTAAATTTAAACCCCCTTTTTTAAACTATAAAGTTGTATAAAGCCAATTGGGGGCATAACGGCAGTACATTTGGAAGAATTAAGTAATCTTTTATTTCGGTATAAAGTCGCTTTTCTTGTATATACTCATTTAGTAATCAAATATCGAAATGCTTCAAATCATTAGTTTAACATTTTTAAATTTTAAATTTAACCCTCTTTATCTTACTGAAGTCTACAAACGCCTTAATTGCATAACGGCAAAGCATTTAGAAGAATTCCGTCATCTTATATTTAGGTATAAAGTCGATTTTCTTGTATATAAACATTTAGCAAGGGAAATATTAAAATCCCTTCAAATCATTAGTTTAAGATATTTAATTTAAATTTAAACCCCCTCTTTATCTTACTGAAGTCTACAAACCCCTTTTGGCATAATGGCAAAGCATTTAGAAGAATTCCGTAATCTTCTACTTAGGTATAAAGTCCTTTTCTTGTATATACTCGTTTAGTAATCAAATATCGAAATCCCTTCAAATCATTAGTTTAACATATTTAATTTAAATTTAACCCCCTCTTTATCTTACTTAAGCCCTACAAACGCCTTAACGGCATAACGGCAGTGCATGTAGAAGAATTCCGTTATCCTGTATTTAGGTATAAAGTCGATTTTCTTATACATAAACATTTATCAATCGATACCGAAATGCCTCAAATCATTAGTTTAACAAATTTAAGTTAATTAACCCTCTTTATCTTACTGAAGTCTACAAACGCCTTAACGGCATAACGTCAAAGCATTTAGAAGAATTACGTTATCTTATATTTAGGTATAAAGTCGATTTTCTTGTATATACTCATTTAGCAATCGAAATTGAAATGCTTCAAATCATTAGTTTAACATATTTAAGATAGTTAACCCTCTTTATCTTACTGAAGTCTACAAACGCCTTAACGGCATAACGGCAAAGCATTTAGAAGAATTAAGTAATCTTATATTTCGGTATAAAGTCGCTTTTCTTGTATATACTCATTTAGCAATCGATATAGAAATGCTTCAAATCATTAGTTTAACTTATTTAAGTTAGTTAACCCTCTTTATTTTATTGAAGTCTAAAAACATCTTAACAGCATAACGGCAAAGTATTTAGAAGAATTACGTAGTCTTATATTTAGGTATAAAGCCGAATTTCTTGTATATACTCATTTAGCAATCGATATCGAAATGCCTCAAATCATTAGTTTAACATATTTAAGTTAATTAACTCTCCTTATCTTACTGAAGTCTACAAGCGCCTTAACGGCATAACGGCAAAGCATTTAGAAGAATTACGTAATCTTATATTTAGGTATAAAGTCGATTTTCTTGTATATACTCATTTAGCAATCGAAATTAAAATGCTTCAAATCATTAGTTTAACATATTTAAGTTAATTAACCCTCTTTATCTTACTGAAGTCTACAAACCCCTTAACGGCATAACGGCAAAGCATTTAGAAGAATTAAGTAATCTTATATTTCGGTATAAAGTCGCTTTTCTTGTATATACTCATTTAGCAATCGAAATCGAAATGCTTCTAATCATTAGTTGAACATATTTAAGTTAATTAACCCTCTTTATCTTACTGAAGTCTACAAGAAGTAAAGTCGATTTGTTGTATATACACATTTAGCAATCGATATCGAAATGCTTCAAATCATTAGTTTAACATATTTAAGCTAATTAACCCCCTTTATCTTACTGAAGTCTACAAACGCCTTAACGGCATAACGTCAAAGCATTTGGAAGAATTAAGTAATCTTATATTTCGGTATAAAGTCGCTTTTCTTGTATATACTCATTTAGTAATCGAAATCGAAATGCTTCAAATCATTAGTTTAACATATTTAAGTTAGTTAACCCCCTTTATCTTACTGAAGTCTACAAACGCCTTAACGGCATAACGGCAGTGCATGTAGAAGAATTCCTTTATCATATATTTAGGTATAAAGTCGATTTTCGTGTACATAAATATTTAGCAATGGATATCGAAATGCCTCAAATCATTAGTTTAACATATTTAAGTTAATTAACCCTCCTTATCTTACTGAAGTCTACAAACGTCTTAACGGCATAACGGCAAAGCATTTAGAAGAATTACGTAATCTTATATTTAGGAATAAAGTCGATTTTCTTGTATATACCCATTTAGCAATCGAAATTAAAATGCTTCAAATCATTAGTTTAACATATTTAAGATAATTAACGCCCTTTATCTTACTGAAGTCTACAAACGCCTTAACGGCATAATGGCAAAGCATTTAGAAGAATTCCGTAATCTTCTACTTAGGTATAAAGTCCATTTTCTTGTATATACTCATTTAGCAATCGAAATCGAAATGCTTCAAATCATTAGTTTAACATATTTAAGTTAGATAACCCTCTTTATCTTACTGAAGTCTACAAACGCCTTAACGGCATAACGGCAGTGCATGTAGAAGAATTCCGTCATCATATATTTAGGTATAAAGTCGATTTTCGTGTACATAAACATTTAGCAATGGATATCGAAATGCCTCAAACCATTAGTTTAACATATTTAAGTTAATTAACCCTCTTTATCTTACTGAAGTCTACAAACGCTTTTACGGCATAATGGCAAAGCATTTAGAAGAATTCCGTAATCTTCTACTTAGGTATAAAGTCCATTTTCTTGTATATACTCGTTTAGCAATCGATATCGAAATGCCTCAAATCATTAGTTTAACATATTTAAGTTAATTAACCCCCTTTATCTTACTTAAGTCCACAAACGCCTTAACGGCATAACGGCAGTGCATGTAGAAGAATTCCGTTATCCTGTATTTAGGTATAAAGTCGATTTTCTTATACATAAACATTTATCAATCGATACCGAAATGCCTCAAATCATTAGTTTAACAAATTTAAGTTAATTAACCCTCTTTATCTTACTGAAGTCTACAAACGCCTTAACGGCATAACGTCAAAGCATTTAGAAGAATTACGTTATCTTATATTTAGGTATAAAGTCGATTTTCTTGTATATACTCATTTAGCAATCGAAATTGAAATGCTTCAAATCATTAGTTTAACATATTTAAGATAGTTAACCCTCTTTATCTTACTGAAGTCTACAAACGCCTTAACGGCATAACGGCAAAGCATTTAGAAGAATTAAGTAATCTTATATTTCGGTATAAAGTCGCTTTTCTTGTATATACTCATTTAGCAATCGATATAGAAATGCTTCAAATCATTAGTTTAACTTATTTAAGTTAGTTAACCCTCTTTATTTTATTGAAGTCTAAAAACATCTTAACAGCATAACGGCAAAGTATTTAGAAGAATTACGTAGTCTTATATTTAGGTATAAAGCCGAATTTCTTGTATATACTCATTTAGCAATCGATATCGAAATGCCTCAAATCATTAGTTTAACATATTTAAGTTAATTAACTCTCCTTATCTTACTGAAGTCTACAAGCGCCTTAACGGCATAACGGCAAAGCATTTAGAAGAATTACGTAATCTTATATTTAGGTATAAAGTCGATTTTCTTGTATATACTCATTTAGCAATCGAAATTAAAATGCTTCAAATCATTAGTTTAACATATTTAAGTTAATTAACCCTCTTTATCTTACTGAAGTCTACAAACCCCTTAACGGCATAACGGCAAAGCATTTAGAAGAATTAAGTAATCTTATATTTCGGTATAAAGTCGCTTTTCTTGTATATACTCATTTAGCAATCGAAATCGAAATGCTTCTAATCATTAGTTTAACATATTTAAGTTAATTAACCCTCTTTATCTTACTGAAGTCTACAAGAAGTAAAGTCGATTTGTTGTATATACACATTTAGCAATCGATATCGAAATGCTTCAAATCATTAGTTTAACATATTTAAGCTAATTAACCCCCTTTATCTTACTGAAGTCTACAAACGCCTTAACGGCATAACGTCAAAGCATTTGGAAGAATTAAGTAATCTTATATTTCGGTATAAAGTCGCTTTTCTTGTATATACTCATTTAGTAATCGAAATCGAAATGCTTCAAATCATTAGTTTAACATATTTAAGTCAGTTAACCCCCTTTATCTTACTGAAGTCTACAAACGCCTTAACGGCATAACGGCAGTGCATGTAGAAGAATTCCTTTATCATATATTTAGGTATAAAGTCGATTTTCGTGTACATAAATATTTAGCAATGGATATCGAAATGCCTCAAATCATTAGTTTAACATATTTAAGTTAATTAACCCTCCTTATCTTACTGAAGTCTACAAACGTCTTAACGGCATAACGGCAAAGCATTTAGAAGAATTACGTAATCTTATATTTAGGAATAAAGTCGATTTTCTTGTATATACCCATTTAGCAATCGAAATTAAAATGCTTCAAATCATTAGTTTAACATATTTAAGATAATTAACGCCCTTTATCTTACTGAAGTCTACAAACGCCTTAACGGCATAATGGCAAAGCATTTAGAAGAATTCCGTAATCTTCTACTTAGGTATAAAGTCCATTTTCTTGTATATACTCATTTAGCAATCGAAATCGAAATGCTTCAAATCATTAGTTTAACATATTTAAGTTAGATAACCCTCTTTATCTTACTGAAGTCTACAAACGCCTTAACGGCATAACGGCAGTGCATGTAGAAGAATTCCGTCATCATATCTTTAGGTATAAAGTCGATTTTCGTGTACATAAACATTTAGCAATCGATATCGAAATCCCTCAAATCATTAGTTTAACATTTTTAAAATTAATTAAACTTCTTTAACATATTGAAGTACATAAAAAGCCATGGCGGCATAACGACAGTACATTTGGAATAAT
>CM050324.1:17345015-17373625 GCA_027475135.1 Bactrocera correcta
TACATAAAGCCATAACGGTATAACGGCAGTGCATATGGGAGAATTTCGTTATCATATATTTAGGTATAAAGTCGATTTTGTTGTATATACACATTTAGCAATCGATATCGAAATGCCTCAAATCATTAGTTTAACATATTTAAGTTACATAACCTTCTTTAACATATTGAAGTTGATATAAAGCCATGGCGGCATAACGACAGCACATTTGGAAGAATTCCGTAATCTTATATTTAGGTATAAAGTCGATTTTCTTGTATATATGCATTAAGCAATCGATTTCAAAATGCTTCAAATAACTGGTGTAACATATCTAAGTTAATAAACCTTCTTTAACGAACTGAAGTTAACATAAAGCCATAACGGCATAACGGCAGTGCATTTAGAAGAATTCCGTAAGCTTATATTTAGGTATAAAGTCGATTTTGTTGTATATACTTATTTAGCAATCGATATCGAAATGCTTCAAATCATTAGTTTAATATTTAAGCTAATTAAGCTAATTAACCCTCTTTATCTTACTTAAGTCTACAAAAGCCCTAACGGCGTAACGACAGCACATTTGGAAGAATTCCGTAATCTTCTATTTAGGTATAAAGTCGATTTTCTTGTATATATGCATTAAGCAATCGATTTCGAAATGCTTCAAATAACTGGTGTAACATATCTTAGTTAATAAACCTTCTTTAACGAACTGAAGTTAACATAAAGCCATAACGGCATAACGGCAAAGCATTTAGAAGAATAACGTAATCTTATATTTAGGTATAGAGTCGATTTTGTTGTATATACACATTTAGCAATCGAAATCGAAATGCTTCAAATCATTAGTTTAACATATTTAAGCTAATTAACCTTCTTTATCTTACTTAAGTCTACAAAAGCCTTAACGGCGTAACGACAGTGCATTTGGAAGAATTCCGTAATCTTATATTTAGGTCTAAAGTCGATTTTCTTGTATATACACATTTAGCAATCGATATCGAAATACCTCAAATCATAAGTTTGACTTATTTAAGTTAACAAACCTACTTTAACGCACTGAAGTTAACACAAAGCCATGGCGGCATAACGGCAGTACATGTAGAAGAATTCCGTTATCATATATTTAGGTAGAAAGTCGATTTTCTTGTATATATGCATTAAGCAATCGATATCGAAATGCCTCAAATCATTAGTTTAATATATTTAAGTTAATTAACCCTCTCTATCTTACTGAAGTCTACAAACGCCTTAACGGCATAACGGCAAAGCATTTAGATGAATTACGTAATCTTATATTTAGGTATGAAGTCGAGTTTCTTGTAAATACTCATTTAGCAATCGATATCGAAATGCCTCAAATCATTAGTTTATCATATTTAAGTTAATTAACCTTTTTAACGTATTGAAGTTGATATAAAGACATGGTGGCATAACGACAGTACATTTGGAAGAATTCCGTAATCTTATTTAGGTATAAAGTCGATTTTCTTGAATATATGCATTAAGCAATCGATATCGAAATGTTTTAGATAACTGGTTTAACATATTTAAGTTAATAAACCCTCTTTATCTTACTGCAGTCTACAAACGCCTTAACGGCATAACGGCAGTGCATTTGGAAGAATTCCGTAATATTCTATTTAGGTATAAAGTCGATTTTTTTGTATATACACATTTAGCAATCGATACCGAAGTGCCTCAAATCATTACTTTAAAATATTTAAGTTAATTAACCCCCTTTATCTTACTGAAGTCTACAAACGCCTTAACAGCATAACGGCAGTGCATGTAGAAGAATTCTGTTATCATATATTTAGGTTTAGAATCGATTTTCTTGTATATACACATTTAGCAATCGATATCGAAATGCCTCAAATCATTAGTTTAATATATTTAAGTTAATTAATCCTCTCTATCTTACTGAAGTTTAAAAACGCCTTAACGGCATAACGGCAAAGCATTTAGAAGAATTCCGTTATCTTGTATTTAGGTATAAAGTCCATTTTCTTGTATATACTCATTTAGCAATCGAAATCGAAATGCTTCAAATCATTAGTTTAACATATTTAAGTTAACAAACCTACTTTAACGCACTGAAGTTAACACAAAGCCATGGCGGCATAACGGGAGTGCATGTAGAAGAATTCCGTTATCATATATTTAGGTAGAAAGTCGATTTTCTTGTATATATGCATTAAGCAATCGATTTCGAAATGCTTCAAATAACTGGTGTAACATATCTAAGTTAATAAACCTTCTTAAACGAACTGAAGTTAACATAAAGCCATAACGGCATAACGGCAGTGCATTTGGAAGAATTCTGTTATCATATATTTAGGTATAAAGTCGATTTTCTTGTATATACACATTAAGCAATCGATATCGAAATGCCTCAAATCATTAGTTTAGCATATTTAAGTTAATTAACCCACTTTATCTTACTGAAGTCTACAAACGCCTTAACGGCATAACGGCAGTGCATGTAGAAGAATTCCGTTATCATATATTTACGTATAAAGTCGATTTTCTTGTATATACACATTTAGCAATCGATATCGAAATGCCTCAAATCATTAGTTTAGCATATTTAAGTTAATTAACCCACTTTATCTTACTGAAGTCTACAAACGCCTTAACGGCATAACGGCAGTGCATGTAGAAGAATTCCGTTATCATATATTTAGGTATAAAGTCGATTTTCTTGTACATACACATTTAGCAATCGATATCGAAATGCTTCAACATATTTAAGTTAATTAACCTTTTTTAACGTATTGAAGTTGTTATAAAGCCATGGTGGCATAACAACAGTACATTTGGAAGAATTCCGTAATCTTATATTTATAAAGTCGATTTTCTTGTATATATGCATTAAGCAATCGATATCGAAATGCTTCAAATAGCTGGTTTAACATATTTAAGTTAATAAACTTTCTTTAACTAACTGGAGTTAACATAAAACCAAAACGGTATAACGGCAGTGCATTTGGAAGAATTCCGTTATCTTGTATTTAGGTATAAAGTCGATTTTCTTGTATATACACATTTAGCAATCGAAATCGAAATGCTTCAAATCATTAGTTTAACATATCTAAGTTAATTAACCCTCTTTATTTTACTGAAGTCTACAAACATCTTAACGGCATAACGGTAAAGCATTTAGAAGAATTACGTAATCTTATATTTAGGTATAAAGCTTCTTTAACGCACTGAAGTTAACACAAGGTATAAAGTCGATTTTCTTGTATATATGCATTAAGCAATCGATATCGAAATGTTTTAGATGGTTTAACATATTTAAGTTAATAAACCTTCTTTAACTAAATGAAGTGAACATAAAACCATAACGGTATAACGGCAGTGCATTTGGAAGAATTCCGTAATATTCTATTTAGGTATAAAGTCGATTTTCTTGTATATACACATTTAGCAATCGATATCGAAATGCCTCAAATCATTAGTTTAAAATATTTAAGTTAATTAACCCCCTTTATCTTACTGAAGTCTACAAACGCCTTAACAGCATAACGGCAGTGCATGTAGAAGAATTCTGTTATCATATATTTAGGTATAAAGTCGATTTTCTTGTATATACACATTTAGCAATCGATATCGAAATGCCTCAAATCATTAGTTTAATATATTTAAGTTAATTAACCCTCTCTATCTTACTGAAGTCTAAAAACGCCTTAACGGCATAACGGCAAAGCATTTAGAAGAATTCCGTAATCTTATTATTATTATTTAGCAATCGAAATCGAAATGCTTCAAAATCATTAGTTTAACATATTTAAGTTAATTAACCCTCTTTATTTTACTGAAGTCTACAAACATCTTAACGGCATAACGGTAAAGCATTTTGAAGAATTACGTAGTCTTATATTGAGGTATAAAGTCGATTTTGTTGTATATACTCATTTAGCAATCGATATCGAAATGCCTCAAATCATTAGTTTAACATATTTAAGATAATTAACCCTCTTTATTTTACTGAAGTCTACAAACATCTTAACAGCATAACGGTAAAGCATTTAGAAGAATTACGTAATCTTATATTTAGGTATAAATTCGATTTTCTTGTATATACTCATTTAGCAATCGATATCGAAATGCCTCAAATCATTAGTTTAACATATTTAAGTTAATTAACCCTCTTTATCTTCCTGAAGTCTACAAACGCCTTAATTGCATAACGGCAAAGCATTTAGAAGAATTACGTAATCTTATATTTAGGTATAAAGTCGATTTTCTTGTATATACTCATTTAGCAAGCGATATCGAAATGCCTCAAATCATTAGTTTAACATCTTTAAGTTAATTAACCCTCTTTATCTTACTGAAGTCTACAAACGCCTTAACGGCATAACGGCAAAGCATTTAGAAGAATTACGTTATCTTATATTTAGGTATAAAGTCGATTTTCTTGTATATATGCATTAAGCAATCGATATCGAAATGCTTCAAATAACTGGTTTAACATATTTAAGTTACTAAACCCTCTTTAACTAACTGAAGTTAACATAAAATAATAACGGTATAACGGCAGTGCATTTGGAAGAATTCCGTAACCTTATATTTAGGTATAAAGTCGATTTTCTTGTATACACATTTAGCAATCGATATCGAAATGCCTCAAATCATTAGTTTAACATATTTAAGATAATTAACCTTCTTTAACATATTGAAGTTCATATAAAGCCATGGCGGCATAACGACAGTACATTTTGAAGAGTTCCGTAATCTTATATTTAGGTATAAAGTCGATTTTCTTGTACATACACATTTAGCAATCGATATCGAAATGCCTCAAATCATTAGTTTAAAATATTTAAGTAAATTAACCCTCTTTATCTTACTGAAGTCTACAAACGCCTTAATTGCATAACGGCAAAACATTTAGAAGAATTACTTAATCTTATATTTAGGTATAAACTCGATTTTCTTATATATACTCATTTAGCAATCGATATCGAAATGCCTCAAATCATTAGTTTAACATATTTAAGTTAATTAACCCTCTTTATCTTACTGAAGTCTACAAACGCCTTAACGGCATAACTGCATGTAGAAGAATTCCGTTATCATATATTTAGGTATAAAGTCGATTTTCTGGTACATACACATTTAGCAATCGATATCGAAATGCCTCAAATCATTAGTTTAACATATTTAAGTTAATTAACCCTCTTTATCTTACTGAAGTCTACAAACGCCTTAATTACATAACGGCAAAGTATTTAGAAGAATTACGTAATCTTATATTTAGGCATAAAGTCGATTTTCTTATATATACTCATTTAGCAATCGATATCGAAATGCCTCAAATCATTAGTTTAACATATTTAAGTTAATTAACCCACTTTATCTTACTGAAGTCTACAAACGCCTTAACGGCATAACTGCATGTAGAAGAATTCCGTTATCATATATTTAGGTAAAAAGTCGATTTTCTTGTATATACTCATTTAGCAAGCGATATCGGAATGCCTAAAATCATTAGTTTAACATATTTAAGTTAATTAACCCTCTTTATCTTACTGAAGCCTACAAACGCCTTAACGGCATAACGGCAAAGCATTTAGAAGAATTACGTTATCTTATATTTAGGTATAAAGTCGATTTTCTTGTATATATGCATTAAGCAATCGATATCGAAATGCTTCAAATAGCTGGTTTAACATATTTAAGTTAATAAACCCTCTTTAACTAACTGAAGTTAACATAAAACCATAACGGTATAACGGCAGTGCATTTGGAAGAATTCCGTAACCTTATATTTAGGTATAAAGTCGATTTTGTTGTATATACATATTTAGCAATCGATATCGAAATGCCTCAAATCATTAGTTTAACATATTTAAGTTAATAAACCTTCTTTAACATATTAAAGTACATATAAAGCCATGGCGGCATAACGACAGTACATTTTGAAGAATTCCGTAATCTTATATTTAGGTATAAGGAAATCGAAAATCTTCAAATCATTAGTTTAACATATTTAAGTTAATAAAGCTTCTTTAAGGTACTTAAGTTAACACAAAGCCATGGCGGCATCACGGCTTCTAATAACTGGTGTAACATATCTAAGTTAATAAACCTTAACGGTATAACGGCAGTGCATTTGGAAGAATTCCGTAACCTTATATTTAGGTATAAAGTCGATTTTCTTGTATATACACGGTTAGCAATCGATATCGAAATGCCTCAAATCATTAGTTTAACATATTTAAGTTAATTAACCTTCTTTAACATATTGAAGTACATATAAAGCCATGGCGGCATAACGACAGTACATTTGGAAAAATTCCGTCATCTTATATTTAGGTATATGGAAGATTTTCTTGCAAATATGCACCAAGCAATCGATTTCAAAAATCTTCAAATCATTAGTTTAACATATTTAAGTTAATAAAGCTTCTTTAACACACTGAAGTTAACACAAAGCCATGGCGGCATCACGGCAGTTCATGTAGAAGAATTCCGTAATCTTATATTTAGGTGTAAAATCGATTTTCTTCTATATACACATTTAGCAATCGATATCAAAATGCCTCAAATCATTAGTTTATCATATTTTAGTTAATTAACCTTTTTTAACGTATTGAAGTTGACATAAAGCCATGGTGGCATAACGACAGTACATTTGGAAGAATTCCGTAATCTTATATTTAGGTATAAAGTCGATTTTCTTGTATATATGCATTATGCAATCGATATCGAAATGCTTCAAATAACTGGTTTAACATGTATAAGTTAATAAACCTTCTTTAACTAACTGAAGTTAACATAAAACCATAACGGTATAACGGCAGTGCATTTGGAAGAATTCCGTAACCTTATATTTAGGTATAAAGTCGATTTTCTTGTATATACACATTTAGCAATCGATATCGAAATGCCTCAAATCATTAGTTTAACATATTTAAGTTAATTAACCCCCTTTATCTTACTGAAGTCTACAAACGACTTAACGGCATAATGGCAGTGCATGTAGAAGAATTCCGTTATCATATATTTGGGTATAAAGTCGATTTTCTTGTATATACTCATTTAGCAATCGAAATCGAAATGCTTCAAATCATTAGTTTAACATATTTAAGTTAACAAACCTACTTTAACGCACTGAAGTTAACACAAAGCCATGGCGGCATAACGGCGGTGCATGTAGAAGAATTCCGTTATCATATATTTAGGTAAAAAGTCGATTTTCTTGTATATACTCATTTAGCAATCGATATCGAAATGCTTCAAATAACTAGTATAACATATCTAGATTAATAAACCTTCTTAAACGAACTGAAGTTAATATAAAGCCTTAACGGCATAACGGCAGTGCATTTGGAAGAATTCCGTAATCTTGTATTTAGGTATAAAGCCGATTTTGTTGTGTATATGCATTTAGCAATCGATTTCGAAAATCTTCAAATCATAAGTTTAACATATTTAAGTTAATAAAGCTTCTTTAACGCTACGAAGTTAACATAAAGCCATGGCAGCATAGCGGCAGTGCATTTAGAAGGATTCCGTTAGCTTATATTTAGGTATAAAGTCGATTTTGTTGTAAATACACGTTTAGCGATCGATATCTAAATGCTTCAAATCATTAGTTTAAAATATTTAAGTTAATTAACCTTTTTTAACGTATTGAAGTTGATATAAAGCCATGGTGGCATAACGACAGTACATTTGGAAGAATTCCGTAATCTTTTATTTAGGTATAAAGTCGATTTTCTTGTATATATGCATTAAGCAATCGATATCGAAATGCTTCAAATAACTGGTTTAACATATTTAAGTTAACAAACCTTCTTTAACGCACTGAAGTCTACATAAAGCCTTAACGGCATAACAGCAGTGCATTTGGAAGAATTCCGTAATCTTATATTTAGGTATTAAGTCGATTTTCTTATATATACACATTTAGCAATCGATATCGAAATGCCTCAAATCATTAGTTTAACATATTTAAGTTAATTAACCCCCTTTATCTTACTGAAGTCTACAAACGCCTTAACGGCATAACGGCAGTGCATGTAGAAGAATTCCGTTATCATATATTTAGGTATAAAGTCGATTTTCTTGTACATAAACATTTAGCAATCGATATCGAAATGCGTCAAATCATTAGTTTAACATATTTAAGTTAATTAACCCTCTTTATCTTATTGAAGTCTACAAACGCCTTAACGGCATAAAGGCAAAGCATTTAAAAGAATTACGTAATCTTATATTTAGGTATAAAGTCGATTTTCTTGGATATACTCATTAAGCAATCGAAATCGAAATGCTTCAAATCAGTAGTTTAACGTATTTAAGTTAATTAACCCTCTTTATCTTACTGAAGTCTACAAACGCCTTAACGGCATAACGGCAAAGCATGTAGAAGAATTCCATAATCTTATATTTAGGTATAAAGTCGATTTTCTTCTATATACACATTTAGCAATCGATATCGAAATGCTTCAAATCATTAGTTTAACATATTTAAGCTAATTAACCCTCTTTATCTTACTTAAGTCTACAAAAGCCTTAACGGCGTAACGACAGTGCATTTGGAAGAATTCCGTAATCTTATATTTAGGTATAAAGTCGATTTTCTTGTATATACACATTTAGCAATCGATATCGAAATACCTCAAATCATTAGTTTGACTTATTTAAGTTAACAAACCTACTTTAACGCACTGAAGTTAACACAAAGCCATGGCGGCATAACGGCAGTTCATGTAGAAGAATTCCGTAATCTTTTATTTAGGTATAAAGTCGATTTTCTTCTATATACACATTTAGCAATCGATATCGAAATGCCTCAAATCATAAGATTATCATATTTAAGTTAATTAAACTTTTTTAACGTATTGAAGTTGATATAAAGCCACGGCGGCATAACGACAGTACATTTTGAAGAATTCCGTAATCTTATATTTATGTATAAAGTCGATTTTCTTGTATATATGCATTAAGCAATAGATTTCGAAATGCTTCTAATAACTGGTGTAACATATCTAAGTTAATAAACCTTCTTTAACGAACTGAAGTTAACATAAAGCCATAACGGCATAACGGCATAACGGCAGTGCATTTAGAAGAATTCCGTAAGCGTATATTTAGGTATAAAGTCGATTTTGTTGTATATACTCATTTAGCAATCGATATCAAAATGCCTCAAATCATTAGTTTAACATATTTAAGTTAATAAAGCTTCTTTAACGAACTGAAGTTAACACAAAGCCATGGCGGCATAACGGCAGTTCATGTAGAAGAATTCCGTAATATTATATTTAGGTATAAAGTCGATTTTCTTCTATATACACATTTAGCAATCGATATCGAAATGCCTCAAATCATTAGTTTATCATATTTTAGTTAATTAACCTTTTTTAACGTATTGAAGTTGATATAATGCCATGGTGGCATAACGACAGTACATTTGGAAGAATTCCGTAATCTTACATTTAGGTATAAAGTCGATTTTCTTGTATATATGCATTAAGCAATCGATTTCGAAATGCTTCTAATAACTGGTGTAACATATCTAAGTTAATAAACCTTCTTTAACGAACTGAAGTTAACATAAAACCCTAACGGTATAACGGCAGTGCATTTGGAAGAATTCCGTAACCTTATATTTAGGTATAAAGTCGATTTTCTTGTATACACATTTAGCAATCGATATCGAAATGCCTAAAATCATTAGTTTAACATATTTAAGTTAATTAACCTTCTTTAACATATTGAAGTTCATATAAAGCCATGGCGGCATAACGACAGTACATTTTGAAGAATTCCGTAATCTTATATTTAGGTATAAAGTCGATTTTCTTGTATATATGCATTAAGCAATCGATTTCGAAATGCTTCTAATAACTGGTGTAACATATCTAAGTTAATAAACCTTCTTTAACGAACTGAAGTTAACATAAAGCCATAACGGCATAACGGCAGTGCATTTAGAGGAATTCTGTAAGCCTATATTTAGGTATAAAGTCGATTTTGTTGTATATACTCATTTAGCAATCGATATCGAAATGCCTCAAATCATTAGTTTAACATATTTAAGTTAATAAAGCTTCTTTAACGAACTGAAGTTAACACAAAGCCATGGCGGCATAACGGCAGTTCATGTAGAAGAATTCCATAATCTTATATTTAGGTATAAAGTCGATTTTCTTCTATATACACATTTAGCAATCGATATCGAAATGCCTCAAATCATTAGTTTATCATATTTTAGTTAATTAACCTTTTTTAACGTATTGAAGTTGATATAATGCCATGGTGGCATAACGACAGTACATTTGGAAGAATTCCGTAATCTTATATTTAGGTATAAAGTCGATTTTCTTGTATATATGCATTAAGCAATCGATATCGAAATGCTTCAAATAACTGGTTTAACATGTTTAAGTTAATAAACCTTCTTTAACTAACTGAAGTTAACATAAAACCATAACGGTATAACGGCAGTGCATTTGGAAGAATTCCTTAACCTTATATTTATGTATAAAGTCGATTTTCTTGTATATACATGTAGGATTTCTCCCCTTATAAAATAAAACACTTAATTCTTTCCACGACACGTCTTAGCTTTATTGGGTACGATTTGCAACTGTACGTTATCGTTCGTCGTCAGTAAGCGTTATGCTGTTTCAGAGATGTATTTAATAGGTGTTCGTCGTCAGTAAGCGTTATGCTGTTTCAGAGATGTATTTAATAGGTGTTCGTCGTCAGTAAGCGTTATGCTGTTTCAGAGATGCATTTAATAGGTGTTCGTCGTCAGTAAGCGTTATGCTGTTTCAGAGATGTATTTAATAGGTGTTCGTCGTCAGTAAGCGTTATGCTATTTCAGAGATGCATTTAATAGGTCTTTCCGGATCGTGTTGTCCGCAACTCTCCTACACTCGGCCGTCCTGACTTGTCGTTCGCCCCGAACGCTGGGTTCCACGGTTTCATATATTCGGCCACCGTCATAGTTCTACTCGGTCCCTCAACGTCACCCAACTTTTCCACAGTGTATCTTCCATGTGGAAGTCGTTCCTTCACTGAATACGGCCCCAAAAATTTTGCTTTAATTTTAAGCCCTGAACCATACTGCGTCCTTTTTATCGCCACTAAATCATTAACATTGTATTCTTTTTCTGGCTTCCGTTTTGAGTTAAAATTTCGCCTATTCTCTTCCTGAATCTTAGATATATTCTCTGCAGCCTTTTTTCTAACACTTTCCCGCTCCTCATCTAGTTCTCTAAGTAGTGAATCTTCTAACATATTCCGAAGTTCGATGTTATCAGATGTACGCATATCTTACCCAGTTAGAATTCGAAAAGGTGTGAGTTTGGTACTTCTTGGAGGAGTGTTGTTCAAAAGTTGTTGTATCCTCTCCACGTGTCTATACCAATTAGCTGGATTATTGTGACATAATTTCGTCAGCAATGGTAATATAATACGATTGATTCGCTCGACTTGCCCGTTTCCGCGTGGTACTCCGGTTGCAATAAGAAGATGCTGAATACCTTCTTTAGCGCAATAATCTTCAAAACTCCTAGCTGTAAATGTTGTTCCCCTATCGGTGATTATTCTTTTTGGATTCCCGAACACAGAAGCTTGCTTTTCTAATCTGTCTATTACCGAAGCCGAATCCGTACTCTTTGTTGGATACAACCATACGAATTTGCTAAAAGCATCTATTACTACAAACAAATGGTTATATTTTTTATGGGTCAACTCCATAGGCCCTAAGTGATCAAGATGGTATGTCAAAAGCGGTCTATCCTCCTTATCTATAGGAAAAAGTAAGCCCTCTTTTTTCCCTGCCTTTGCTTCCCCAATAATGCATTCATTTCTAATAACTTTTGCCACCTTTGGCCCTATTTGCGAAATATAAAATGATTTTTCCAAGTAATCTCGGGTCTTTTTTTCCGACCAGTGTCCTACGCGGTGTCCCATTCGAATAATTTCCTCTTCCATTTTTTGCGGTACTACCACCAACTCTTTTTCAGGGTCTTTATACAGTATACCGTTTTTCAAATAAAAGTCTTCGTAAATATTTTTATCTAAAGCTACACATACCGCTTTTATCCAATCATCACTTTGTTGTGCTTCTCTCAACCGAAAATTTAACGAATCTTCCAGTAACATGGATGTCATTCGACTAAGTGCATCGACATGTTTCATTCTCGTCCCCGGCCTATGCTCGATTATATAGTTGAAATCTTGGAGATACATAGCCCATCTACTAACTCTGAGTGGTACATCTTTCTTCTTCATTGTTAATGCGAACGCATTGCAATCGCTCACAATTTTAAAATGTTTGTCTATTACGTTAATCCGCCACTTTTTTAATGCTTCTATAATCGCTAGAACTTCCAACTCATACGAGTGATACTTTTCCTCTTCGGGTCTAGTTTTACGACTCATAAATTGTATGGGGTGGAATTGTTGGTCATCCGGGTCTTTCTGCAGTAAAACACCTCCGTATCCATGCTTACTGGCATCAGTATGGATCTCCGTTTCAGCCTTCGGATTATATAATTTCAAAATCGGTGCTTTGGTCAGTGCCTCTTTAAGTTGTTGAAAAGCTATACATTGCTTTTCATTGAATCTAAATTCAGTGTCTTTCCTGAGCATATCGCTTAGAGGCCTAGCAATTAACGCATACCCTTCCATGAACCTTCTAAAATAGGAAGCAAGTCCTAGGAATCTTTGAAGAGATTTTTTATCCCGCGGGATTGGAAAATTTTGTACTGCCTTTATCTTATCGTCCGATGGTTTTATACCCCCTTCTTCAATAATGTATCCTAAGAATTGAATTCTCTTCATCAAAAATTGGCACTTTTGCCACTTAATCTTTAACCCATTACTTTCGGCTCTCTTTAAAACCACTTTTAGCTTATGTAACCCTTCATCACTGCTTGATGCTGGAATAATTATATCGTCCATATAAATGACGATGACTCCTTGCTGCACCAGATCTCGGAAAATGGCTGATATATAACGGCAAAATACGGCAGGAAAATTACAAATTCCGAAAGGTACGAAATTAAATTCATACTGCCCGCTATGAGTTACGAATAAAGTGTAACGTTTTGAGTTCGGTTCGACGGGAACATGAAAAAATCCGTTGGCCAGATCAAGAGTAGAGAATATCTTGGCACCCTGTAATCTTTCCAAAGCATCATCGATGAGTGCCATTGGAAAATTGTCCCTCACTATCTTTTCGTTTAACTTTCTAAAGTCACAACACAATTGTTTTGTGCCATCTTTCTTAGATACCAGCACCACTGGTGACGCGTACTCTGAATTGCTTGGTTGAATTATGCCATCCTTCAACCACTCAGTCACCTGGGTATCGATCACACGTTGATCTGAATATGACATTCTTCGTGGAGTTTGGTAAATAGGCAAATCATCATTCAAGATAATTTTCATTTCAACTGGTGATTGGGATTGTTTTACCGGTGAGTATTGAGTAACCATATGAGTTATAGGAGATCGATAGTTTACAGTCAAATGAGCTAAGTTCAAAGGCGGAGTGTCCTCAACTTTTTCTAAATTATTCTCTAGGCAAAGAGACGTAAATTCTGATAAGAAAGTGATGCATTCGGCATCGAGTGCTTTCTTACTACCAGTATCCTCTTTTTCTCCACTTCGTTGGGTTTTCTCTCCTTCTATCTCAACTACCCTGGTTTTGTTTTGAGTTTTTTCTTTAAACTCCACAGTCCCCTCTGAAAATATTACGTCCGCAAACTTTAAAATATCATTCCCGAGGACCGCTTCATATCTCAAGTCATTACTTGTTGTAATATGGAAAGTTACCGGTGTTATAACCCCATCTAGTTCAATATTTTCTGTAATACTGCCTATAGTGTTCAACTCGCTTTCTTTAATGCCAACTAATCGTCGTTTTTCGAAACTTGTTAGAGGACAATTAAATTTTTTGAAAATATCGTATCTAAGTAAGCTTAGGTCAGACCCGGTGTCAACCATAGCATCAACATGTACGCCTCTCATCTTAATCTTTTTGAAAATTAGTCCACTACATTTACTATATGGACAATCAAGCATCACATTAACTGTACCCCTCTCGGTTTTTATCTGCCTACCTACGTTGCTGCCACACTCGAAACTGCGATGGCCCATTTGACCACACTTAAAACATTTATATTGTTTGTTATCTATACCACAATCTTTCGCTAGATGGGAGATACTTCCACACTTGTAACATTTCCTTACTGTCCCACTATTTTCTTGCCCATCGGAGGCCTTTCGCGGATTTTGTTCATATTGAATTCTGTGCGAATACTGTCGCGCACCATAGACTCGTTCGTAAACTTTCAAATTTTCCTTTAAATCTTTAATTGTCTGTGCCTGGTATAGTATAGTTTTATTAGGCTTAGAGTCGGGAATACCTTCTACAAAATACCCTATCAAACTCATTTCATCTAAATTAATTGGCTTAGCTATATCCATCAAGACATATAAATATTCCCTAAAAGATTCGCCACTCTTTTTACGGCGATTTTGTAACATCCGATGAATCTCTAATGCTGATAACTTGATGCCAAATTCATCAATAATAGCATTTTTTAACGAAGACCAATTTTTTATGCCCACCTGACTGCGCAAGAACAACTTAGCAGCTCCTTTAAGCAGTTGCTTTGCATACACATACTTTTGAAGCTCATTCCAACCCAAAGTAACAGCATTATCCTCGAACTCTTGTAACCATTCACTAGCTTCAAGGGAATCAGTTCCACTAAATGATGGTAAACTGCCTTCGATATCCTTTAAGGTAAAGTTAGATCTGACCACGACGGTGTCCACTGAGGGATTAACTATATCTTCGTAAGTCATCACTTTGTATGAGTTCGTAATGTCGCAAAAGTCTATCTCTCAGCTCACTCTTTCGTCCTGTCTGGTTTAGTCCAACTCGTCTCAATTCTTCTCTCAAAGCCGTTACCGTCATTGCTAAAATCGTCTGACTGTCCATGTTTTACAATATGTTACAAATAAAAGGTATAGTAAAATACAATGTTTTCAAATTATATAAGTGATAAGATATGTAAACTTAAACATATAAATTAATATACATTAGATATTGTTCTTTCGTATTCGTGTTTTTTAAGGTAAGTTAAAAACGTTTGTTCTGTATTCACAAGCGGAAAAAAAATTACATCAGTACTGCAATACCAATATTACATACATTTACTCCAATTGGCCTTTAATACATTGCAAAACTGCTTATTTGTACGAATACATACGATTATGTTCTAATATTCTGTGAATCTATAGGGGAAATGAATACATTAAAAATTATTATTGTTTGATTAAAGTAGTAATATTAAATGATAGGAATATAATAGCAATTAGTATTTCAAAATATGTTTAAAAACTTATTTAATTTTTGTTTTTACTAGAGCTTTCTTACAAAAATGACAAGCTTTACTAAAACATGAACAATAGTAAAGACTTCTTTCTTCTTTTTATTTTTCCAATTGGATTTTGATTTGTTTTTCAGTTTTAACTTATGCTATATCGCTTAAATCTAATGCGAATACCTGCTCCCACTGCTGTTTTCCAATTAGTCGCTGTGCTGCGAATTCTAAATCGATTTCAAATTCCACTTTAACTTGTTGATTTCTGCTGTCTCTTTTCTTCCAGTTATTGCTATGCGGCTTAAATATACTCCAACTTTAAATTCACTTGCTGGTTTTTGTTGTCTCTTTTCCTTCCAGTTCAATATATTGCTATACTTCAACTTTAAATTCACTTGTTTATTTCTGCTGTCTCTTTTCTTTTCAGTTATTGCTGTGTATATTGCTATGCGGCTCAAATATACTCCAACTTTAAATTCACTTGCTGGTTTTTGTTGTCTCTTTTCCTTCCAGTTCAATATATTGCTATACTTCAACTTTAAATTCACTTGTTTATTTCTGCTGTCTCTTTTCTTTTCAGTTATTGCTGTGTATATTGCTATGCGGCTTAAATATACTCCAACTTTAAATTCACTTGCTGGTTTTTGTTGTCTCTTTTCCTTCCAGTTCAATATATTGCTATACTTCAACTTTAAATTCACTTGTTTATTTCTGCTGTCTCTTTTCTTTTCAGTTATTGCTGTGTATATTGCTATGCGGCAAATTATACTTCAACTTTCAATTCACTTGCTGGTTTTTCGGTAATATACTCGTTTTAGCCGATCTTCCGTTCTTTTCGTTTTTCCTTTTTGTTTTTCAAGCGCAGAATTAACCAAAGCTTTATATCGTTTAACCGGCTGAATTCAATTTCAATTAAATTCCAACGCGACCCATGCGACGAGCTCGAGCGGCTATTACATGGACGAACAGCATATTCGTTAGCTAGCGGCGGCGACGACGCTGATGCTTTCGCTATGCGCTGACGATGCTGTAATGCTAATGGAAGGTGCTGACGGTCGCCTGCAGCTGCATTTCACTCACTGCCTTAATGCACACAAACAAATTAAATTTCTTTTACGAGAAATTATTTGCAATTCTATTTAGTTTCACTAAGTTCTTTACTTTTATTTGCACTTCAAATTGTAAATTCACACCATAGTTTTTGCTTTTTTCGAACGCGTTAAGATAGATTCGCTGCACCCGAAAACTGCATGCGCATTCACTGTTTTGTTATTGCAGTACTTCAATGCAGTGCAGTGTTTGTTTTCTTTGTTGTTGTTGTTTCAAATTGAATTTTCATTCAAACCGTCGCCATCATCATCAACTAACAACCGTCCATCCGGGAAACGTACACAATAAAAACTACTCACTTCGCGTCACAAACTATTAATTGAAATCGCTCCACTAAAACTGTATTTTTATGCTCAAAACTCTTCAAATCAAAAATTTCGTTTCTGGTTGAGCCCCCAAATTTGTAGGATTTCTCCCCTTATAAAATAAAACACTTAATTCTTTCCACGACACGTCTTAGCTTTATTGGGTACGATTTGCAACTGTACGTTATCGTTCGTCGTCAGTAAGCGTTATGCTGTTTCAGAGATGTATTTAATAGGTGTTCGTCGTCAGTAAGCGTTATGCTGTTTCAGAGATGTATTTAATAGGTGTTCGTCGTCAGTAAGCGTTATGCTGTTTCAGAGATGCATTTAATAGGTGTTCGTCGTCAGTAAGCGTTATGCTGTTTCAGAGATATATTTAATAGGTGTTCGTCGTCAGTAAGCGTTTCAGAGATGCATTTAATAGGTCTTTCCGGATCGTGTTGTCCGCAACTCTCCTACATACACATTTAGCAATCGATATTGAAATGCCTCAAATCCTTAGTTGAACATATTTAAGTTAATTAACCCCCTTTATCTTACTGAAGTCTACAAACGCCTTAACGGCATAACGGCAGTGCATGTAGAAGAATTCCGTTATCATATATTTAGGTATAAGGTCGATTTTCTTGTATATATACATTTAGCAATCGATATCGAAATGCCTCAAATCATTAGTTTAATATATTTAAGTTAATTAAATGCATGTAGAAGAATTCCGTTATCATATATTTAGGTATAAAGTCGATTTTCTTGTATATACTCATTTAGCAATCGATATCGAAATGCTTCAAATCACTAGTGTAACATATCTAAGTTAATAAACCTTCTTAAACGAACTGAAGCTAACATAAAGCCATAACGGCATAACGGCAGTGCATTTAGAAGAATTCCGTTAACTTATATTTAGGTAGAAAGTCGATTTTCTTGTATATATGCGTTAAGCAATCGATTTCGAAATGCTTCAAATATCTAGTGTAACATATCTAAGTTAATAAACCTTCTTAAACGAACTGAAATTAACATAAAGCCATAACGGCATAACGGCAGTGCATTTGGAAGAATTCTGTAATCTTATATTTAGGTATAAAGTCGATTTTGTTGTGTATATGCATTTATCAATCGATTTCGAAAATCTTCAAATCATAAGTTTAACATATTTAAGTTAAAAAAGCTTCTTTAACGCAATGAAGTTAGCATAAAGCCATGGCGGCATAACGGCAGTGCATTTAGAAAAATTCCGTTAGCTTATATTTAGGTATAAGGTCGATTTTGTTGTATATACACATTTAGCAATCGATATCTAAATGCTTCAAATCATTAGTTTAACATATTTAAGTTAATTAACCTTTTTTAACGTATTGAAGTTGATGTAAAGCCTTGGTGGCATAACGACAGTACATTTGGAAGAATTCCGTAATCTTTTATTTAGGTATAAAGTCGACTTTCTTGTATATATGCATTAAGCAATCGATATCGAAATGCTTCAAATAACTGGTTTAACATATTTAAGTTAATAAACCTTCTTTACCTAACTGAAGTTAACATAAAGCCATAACGGTATAACGGCAGTGCATTTGGAAGAATTCCGTAATCTTATATTTAGTTATAAAGTCGCTTTTCTTGTATATATACATTAAGCAATCGATTTCGAAATGCTTCAAATAACTGGTGTAACATAACTAAGTTAATAAACCTTCTTTAACGCACTGAAGTTAACACAAAGCCATGGCGGCATAACGGCAGTGCATTGAGAAGAATTCCGTAAGCTTATATTTAGGTATAAAGTCGATTTTCTTGAATACACACATTTAGCAATCGATATCGAAATGCCTCAAATCATTAGTTTAAAATATTTAAGTTAATTAACCCCCTTTATCTTACTGAAGTCTACAAACGCCTTAACGGCATAACGGCAGTGCATGTAGAAGAATTCTGTTATCATATATTTAGGTATAAAGTCGATTTTCTTGTATATACACATTTAGCAATCGATATCGAAATGCCTCAAATCATTAGTTTATCATATTTTAGTTAATTAACCTTTTTTAACGTATTGAAGTTGACATAAAGCCATGGTGGCATAACGACAGTACATTTGGAAGAATTCCGTAATCTTTTATTTAGGTATAAAGTCGACTTTCTTGTATATATGCATTAAGCAATCGATATCGAAATGCTTCAAATAACTGGTTAAACATATTTAAGTTACTAAACCCTCTTTAACTAACTGAAGTTAACATAAAATAATAACGGTATAACGGCAGTGCATTTGGAAGAATTCCGTAACCTTATATTTAGGTATAAAGTCGATTTTCTTGTATATACACATTAAGCAATCGATATCGAAATGCCTCAAATCATTAGTTTAACATATTTAAGTTCATTAACCTTCTTTAACATATTGAAGTTCATATAAAGCCATGGCGGCATAACGACAGTACATTTTGAAGAGTTCCGTAATCTTATATTTAGGTATGAAGTCGATTTTCTTGTATATATGCATTAAGCAATCGATTTCGAAAAGCTTCTAATAACTGGTGTAACATATCTAAGTTAACAAACCTTCTTTAACGAACTGAAGTTAACATAAAGCCATAACGGCATAACGGCAGTGCATTTAGAAGAACTCCGTAATCTTATATTTAGGTATAAAGTCGATTTTGTTGTATATACACATTTAGCAATCGATATCGAAATGCCTCAAATCATTAGTTTAACATATTTAAGTTAATTAACCTTCTTTAACATATTAAAGTTCATATAAAGCCATCGCGGCATAACGACAGTACATTTGGAAGAATTCCGTTATCTTATATTTAGGTATAAAGAAGATTTTCTTGTACATACACATTTAGCCATTGATATCGAAATGCCTCAAATCATTAGTTTAACATATTTAAGTAAATTAACCCTCTTTATCTTACTGAAGTCTACAAACGCCTTAATTGCATAACGGCAAAGCATTTAGAAGAATTACGTAATCTTATATTTAGGCATAAAGTCGATTTTCTTATATATACTCATTTAGCAATCGATATCGAAATGCCTCAAATCATTAGTTTAACATATTTAAGTAAATTAACCCTCTTTATCTTACTGAAGTCTACAAACGCCTTAATTGCATAACGGCAAAGCATTTAGAAAAATTACTTAATCTTATATTTAGGTATAAATTCGATTTTCTTATATATACTCATTTAGCAATCGATATCGAAATGCCTCAAATCATTAGTTTAACATATTTAAGTTAATTAACCCTCTTTATCTTACTGAAGTCTACAAACGCCTTAACGGCATAACTGCATGTAGAAGAATTCCGTTATCATATATTTAGGTATAAAGTCGATTTTCTTGTACATACACATTAAGCAATCGATATCGAAATGCCTCAAATCATTAGTTTAACATATTTAAGTTAATTAACCCTCTTTATCTTACTGAAGTCTACAAACGCCTTAGCGGCATAACGGCAAAGCATTTAGAAGAATTACGTAATCTTATATTTAGGTATAAAGTAGATTTTCTTGTATATATGCATTAAGCAAACGATACCGAAATGCTTCAAATAACTGGTTTAACATATTTAAGTTAATAAACCCTCTTTATCTTACTGAAGTCTACAAACGCCTTAACGGCATAACTGCATGTAGAAGAATTCCGTTATCATATATTTAGGTATAAAGTCGATTTTCTTGTATATGCTCATTTAGCAAGCGATATCGGAATGCCTCAAATCATTAGTTTAACATATTTAAGTTAATTAACCCTCTTTATCTTACTGAAGTCTACAAAAGCCTTAACGGCATAACGGCAAAGCATTTAGAAGAATTACGTTATCTTATATTTAGGTATAAAGTCGATTTTCTTGTATATATGCATTAAGCAATCGACATCGAAATGCTTCAAATAACTGGTTTAACGTATTTAAGTTAATAAACCCTCCTTAACTAACTGAAGTTAACATAAAACCATAACGGTATAACGGCAGTGCATTTGGAAGAATTCCGTAACCTTATATTTAGGTATAAAGTCGATTTTCTTGTATATACACATTTAGCAATCGATACCGAAATGCCTCAAATCATTAGTTTAACATATTTAAGTTAATTAACCTTCTTTAACATATTGAAGTACATATAAAGCCATGGCGGCATAACGACAGTACATTTGGAAGAATTCCGTAATCTTATATTTAGGTATAAGGAAGATTTTCTTGCAAATATGCACTTAGCAATCGATTTCGAAAATCTTCAAATCATTAGTTTAACATATTTAAGTTAATAAAGCTTCTTTAACACACTGAAGTTAACACAAAGCCATGGCGGCATCACGGCAGTTCATGTAGAAGAATTCCGTAATCTTATATTTAGGTATAAAATCGATTTTCTTCTATATACACATTTAGCAATCGATATCAAAATGCCTCTCAAATCATTAGTTTATCATATTTTAGTTAATTAACCTTTTTAACGTATTGAAGTTGATATAATGCCATGGTGGCATAACGGCAGTACATTTGGAAGAATTCCGTAATCTTATATTTAGGTATAAAGTCGATTTTCTTGTATATATCATTAAGCAATCTGGTGTAAACATATCTAAGTTAATAAACCTTCTTCAACGTACTGAAGTTAACATAAAGCCATAACGGTATAACGGCAGTGCATTTGGAAGAATTCCGTAATCTTATATTTAGGTATAAAGTCGATTTTCTTGTATACACATTTAGCAATCGATATCGAAATGCCTAAAATCATTAGTTTAACATGTTTAAGTTAATTAACCTTCTTTAACATATTGAAGTTCATATAAAGCCATGGCGGCATAACGGCAGTACATTTGGAAGAATTCCGTAATCTTATATTTAGGTATAAAGTCGATTTTCTTGTATATATCATTTAGCAATCGATTTCGAAATGCTTCTAAAACTGTTTAACATATTTAAGTTAATAAACCTTCTTTAACGAACTGAAGTTAACATAAAAGCCATAACGGCATAACGGCAGTGCATTTGGAAGAATTCGTAATCTTATATTTAGGTATAAAGTCGATTTTCTTGTATACACATTTAGCAATCGATATCGAAATGCCTCAAATCATTAGTTTAACATATTTAAGTTAATAACTCTTTAACGTACTGAAGTTACAAAGCCATGCGGCATAACGGCAGTCATTAGAAGAATTCCGTAATCTTATATTTAGGTATAAAGTCGATTTTCTTGTATATACACATTTAGCAATCGATATCGAAATGCCTCAAATCATAAGTTTAACATATTTAAGTTAATTAAACTTCTTTAACGTATTGAAGTTATAAAAGCCATGGCGGCATAACGGCAGTCATTTAGAAGAATTCGTAATCTTATATTTAGGTATAAAGTCGATTTTGTTGTATATACACATTTAGCAATCGATATCGAAATGCTTCAAATCATTAGTTTAACATATTTAAGTTAATTAACCTTTTTTAACGTATTGAAGTTGATTAAAGCCTTGGCGGCATAACGACAGTACATTTGGAAGAATTCCGTAATCTTATATTTAGGTATAAAGTCGATTTTCTTGTATATATGCATTAAGCAATCGATTTCGAAATGCTTCTAATAATGAGTTTAACATATTTAAGTTAATAAACCTTCTTTAACGAACTGAAGTTAACATAAAGCCATAACGGCATAACGGCAGTGCATTTAGAAGAATTCCGTAACTATATTTAGGTATAAAGTCGATTTTCTTGTATATACACATTTAGCAATCGATATCGAAATGCCTCAAATCATTAGTTTAACATATTTAAGTTAATAAAGCTTCTTTAACGACTGAAGTTAACACAAAGCCATGGCGGCATAACGGCAGTTCATGTAGAAGAATTCCGTAATCTTATATTTAGGTATAAAGTCGATTTTCTTCTATATACACATTTAGCAATCGATATCGAAATGCCTCAAATCATAAGATTATCATATTTAAGTTAATTAAACTTTTTTAACGTATTGAAGTTGATATAAAGCCATGGCGGCATAACGACAGTACATTTTGAAGAATTCCGTAATCTTATATTTAGGTATAAAGTCGATTTTGTTGTATATACACATTTAGCAATCGATATCGAAATGCCTCAAATCATTAGTTTAACATATTTAAGTTAATAACCTTCTTTAACTACTGAAGTTACATAAAGCCATGGCGGCATAACGGCAGTCATTTAGAAGAATCCGTAATCTTATATTTAGGTATAAAGTCGATTTTCTTGTATATACACATTTAGCAATCGATATCGAAATGCCTCAAATCATTAGTTTAACATATTTAAGTTAATTAACCTTCTTTAACGTACTGAAGTTACAAAGCCATGGTGGCATAACGGCAGTTCATTTAGAAGAATTCCGTAATCTTATATTTAGGTATAAAGTCGATTTTCTTGTATATACCATTTAGCAATCGATATCGAAATGCCTCAAATCTGAGTTTAACATATTTAAGTTAATAAACCTTCTTTAACGAACTGAAGTTAACATAAAGCCATGGCGGCATAACGGCAGTGCATTTAGAAGAATTCCGTAATCTTATATTTAGGTATAAAGTCGATTTTCTTGTATATACACATTTAGCAATCGATATCGAAATGCCTCAAATCATTAGTTTAACATATTTAAGTTAATTAACCTTCTTTAACGTATTGAAGTTCATATAAAGCCATGGCGGCATAACGACAGTACATTTGGAAGAATTCCGTAATCTTATATTTAGGTATAAAGTCGATTTTCTTGTATATATGCATTTAGCAATCGATTTCGAAATGCTTCTAAAATCATAGTTTAACATATTTAAGTTAATAAACCTTCTTTAACGAACTGAAGTTAACATAAAAGCCATGGCGGCATAACGGCAGTCATTTGGAAGAATTCCGTAACTTATATTTAGGTATAAAGTCGATTTTCTTGTATATCACATTTAGCAATCGATATCGAAATGCCTAAATCATAAGTTAACATATTTAAGTTAATAAACTTCTTTAACGACTGAAGTTAACATAAAGCCATGGCGGCATAACGGCAGTCATTTTGAAGAATTCCGTAATCTTATATTTAGGTATAAAGTCGATTTTCTTGTATATACATTTAGCAATCGATATCGAAATGCCTAAAATCATAAGTTTAACATATTTAAGTTAATAAACTTCTTTAACGACTGAAGTTAACATAAAGCCATGGCGGCATAACGGCAGTCATTTGAAGAATTCCGTAATCTTATATTTAGGTATAAAGTCGATTTTCTTGTATATACACATTTAGCAATCGATATCGAAATGCCTCAAATCATTAGTTTAACATATTTAAGTTAATTAAACTTTTTTAACGTATTGAAGTTGATATAAAGCCATGGCGGCATAACGACAGTACATTTTGAAGAATTCCGTAATCTTATATTTAGGTATAAAGTCGATTTTCTTGTATATATGCATTAAGCAATCGATTTCGAAATGCTTCTAATAACTGGTGTAACATATCTAAGTTAATAAACCTTCTTTAATGAACTGAAGTTAACATAAAGCCATAACGGCATAACGGCAGTGCATTTAGAAGAATTCCGTAAGCGTATATTTAGGTATAAAGTCGATTTTGTTATATATGCTCATTTAGCAATCGATATCGAAATGCCTCAAATCATTAGTTTAACATATTTAAGTTAATAAAGCTTCTTTAACGAACTGAAGTTAACACAAAGCCATGGCGGCATAACGGCAGTTCATGTAGAAGAATTCCGTAATCTTATATTTAGGTATAAAGTCGATTTTCTTCTATAAACACATTTAGCAATCGATATCGAAATGCCTCAAATCATAAGATTATCATATTTAAGTTAATTAAACTTTTTTAACGTATTGAAGTTGATATAAAGCCATGGCGGCATAACGACAGTACATTTTGAAGAATTCTGTAATCTTATATTTAGGTATAAAGTCGATTTTGTTGTATATACACATTTAGCAATCGATATCTAAATGCTTCAAATCATTAGTTTAACATATTTAAGTTAATTAACCTTTTTTAACGTATTGAAGTTGATGTAAAGCCTTGGTGGCATAACGACAGTACATTTGGAAGAATTCCGTAATCTTTTATTTAGGTATAAAGTCGACTTTCTTGTATATATGAGTTAAGCAATCGATATCGAAATGCTTCAAATAACTGGTTTAACATATTTAAGTTAATAAACCTTCTTTACCTAACTGAAGTTAACATAAAGCCATAACGGTATAACGGCAGTGCATTTAGAAGAATTCCGTAAGCTTATATTTAGGAATAAAGTCGATTTTCTTGTATACACACATTTAGCAATCGATATCGAAATGCCTCAAATCATTAGTTTAAAATATTTAAGTTAATTAACCCCCTTTATCTTACTGAAGTCTACAAACGCCTTAACGGCATAACGGCAGTGCATGTAGAAGAATTCTGTTATCATATATTTTGGTATAAAGTCGATTTTCTTGTATATACACATTTAGCAATCGATATCGAAATGCCTCAAATCATTAGTTTATCATATTTTAGTTAATTAACCTTTTTTAACGTATTGAAGTTGACATAAAGCCTTGGTGGCATAACGACAGTACATTTGGAAGAATTCCGTAATCTTTTATTTAGGTATAAAGTCGACTTTCTTGTGTATATGCATTAAGCAATCGATATCGAAATGCCTCAAATCATTAGTTTAACATATTTAAGTTAATAAACCTTCTTTACCTAACTGAAGTTAACATAAAGCCATAACGGTATAACGGCAGTGCATTTGGAAGAATTCCGTAATCTTATATTTAGGTATTAAGTGGCTTTTCTTGTATATACACATTTAGCAATCGATATCGAAATGCCTCAAATCATTAGTTTAACATATTTAAGTTAATTAACCCTCTTTATCTTACTGAAGTCTACAAAAGCTTTATCTGCGTAACGGCAGTTCATTTAGAAAAATTCCGTAATCTTATATTTAGTTATAAAGTCGCTTTTCTTGTATATATACATTAAGCAATCGATTTCGAAATGCTTCAAATAACTGGTGTAACATAACAAAGTTAATAAACCTTCTTTAACGCACTGAAGTTAACACAAAGCCATGGCGGCATAACGGCAGTGCATTTAGAAGAATTCCGTAAGCTTATATTTAGGTATAAAGTCGATTTTCTTGTATATATGCACTAAGCAATCGATTTCGAAATGCTTCAAATAACTAGTGTAACATATCTAAGTTAATAAACCTTCTTTAACGAACTGAAATTAACATAAAGCCATAACGGCATAACGGCAGTGCATTTGGAAGAATTCTGTAATCTTATATTTAGGTATAAAGTCGATTTTCTTGTATATATGCATTAAGCAAACGATATCGAAATGCTTCAAATAACTAGTTTAACATATTTAAGTTAATAAAGCTTCTTTAACGCACTGAAGTTAACATAAAGCCATGGCGGCATAACGGCAGTGCATTTAGAAGAATTCCGTAAGCTTATATTTAGGTATAAAGTCGATTTTCTTGTATATATGCATTAAGCAATCGATTTCGAAATGCTTCAAATAGCTAGTGTAACATATCTAAGATAATAAACCTTCTTAAACGAACTGGAGTTAACATAAAGCCATAACGGCATAACGGCAGTGCATTTAGAAGAATTCCGTATTCTTATATTTAGGTAGAAAGTCGATTTTCTTGTATATATGCATTTAGCAATCGATATCGAAATCCCTCAAATCATTAGTTTAACATATTTAAGTTAATTAACCCTCTTTATCTTACTTAAGTCTACAAAAGCTTTATCTGCGTAACGGCAGTTCATTTGGAAGAATTCCGTAATCTTATATTTAGGTATAAGATCGATTTTTTTGTATATACACATTTAGTAATCGATATCTAAATGCTTCGAATCATTAGTTTAACATATTTAAGTTAATTAACCTTTTTTAACGTATTGAAGTTGACATAAAGCCTTGGTGGCATAACGACAGTACATTTGGAAGAATTCCGTAATCTTTTATTTAGGTATAAAGTCGACTTTCTTGTGTATATGCATTAAGCAATCGATTTCGAAATGCTTCAAATAGCTAGTGTAACATATCTAAGTTAATAAACCTTCTTAAACGAACTGAAGTTAACATAAAGCCATAACGGCATAACGGCAGTGCATTTAGAAGAATTCCGTATTCTTATATTTAGGTAGAAAGTCGATTTTCTTGTATATATGCACTAAGCAATCGATTTCGAAATGCTTCAAATAGCTAGTGTAACATATCTAAGTTAATAAACCTTCTTAAACGAACTGAAGTTAACATAAAGCCATGGCGGCATAACGGCAGTGCATTTAGAAGAATTCCGTAAGCTTATATTTAGGTGTAAAGTCGATTTTCTTGTATATATGCATTAAGCAATCGATTTCGAAATGCTTCAAATAGCTAGTGTAACATATCTAAGTTAATAAACCTTCTTAAACGAACTGAAGTTAACATAAAGCCATAACGGCATAACGGCAGTGCATTTAGAAGAATTCCGTATTCTTATATTTAGGTAGAAAGTCGATTTTCTTGTATATATGCATTAAGCAATCGATATCAAAATGCTTCAGATAACTGGTTTAACATATTTAAGTTAATAAACCTTCTTTAACTAACTGAAGTTAACATAAAACCATAACGGTATAACGGCAGTGCATTTGGAAGAATTCCGTAACCTTATATTTAGGTATAAAGTCGATTTTCTTATATACACACATTTAGCAATCGATATCGAAATGCCTCAAATAATTAGTTTAAAATATTTAAGTTAATTAACCCCCTTTATCTTACTGAAGTCTACAAACGCCTTAACAGCATAACGGCAGTGCATGTAGAAGAAATCTGTTATCATATATTTAGGTATAAAGTCGATTTTCTTGTATATACACATTTAGCAATCGATATCGAAATGCCTCAATCATTAGTTTAATATATTTAAGCTAATTAACCCTCTCTATCTTACTGAAGTCTACAAACGCCTTAACGGCATAACGGCAAAGCATTTAGAAGAATTCCGTAATCTTATATTTAGGTATAAAGTCGATTTTCTTGTATATACGCATTTAGCAATCGATATCGAAATGCTTCAAATAACTAGTTTAACATATCTAAGTTAATAAACCTTCTTTATCTTACTGAAGTCTACAAAAGCCTTAACGGCATAACGGCAGTGCATTTGGAAGAATTCCGTAATTTTATATTTAGGTATTAAGTCGATTTTCTTGTATATACACATTTAGCAATCGATATCGAAATGCCACAAATCATTAGTTTTACATATTTAAGTTAATTAACCCCCTTTATCTTACTGAAGTCTACAAACGCCTTAACGGCATAACGGCAGTGCATGTAGAAGAATTCCGTTATCATATATTTAGGTATTAAGTCGATTTTCTTGTATATACACATTTAGCAATCGATATCGAAATGCCTCAAATCATTAGTTTAACATATTTAAGTTAATTAACCCTCTTTATTTTACTGAAGTCTACAAACGCCTTAAGGGCATAACGGCAAAGCATTTGGAAGAATTCCGTAATCTTATATTTAGGTATAAAGTCGATTTTCTTGTATATACACATTTAGCAATCGATATCGAAATGCCTCAAATCATTAGTCTAACATATTTAAGTTAATTAACCTTCTTTAACATATTGAAGTTCATATAAAGCCATGGCGGCATAACGACAGTACATTTGGAAGAATTCCGTAATCTTATATTTAGGTATAAAGTCGATTTTCTTGTATATATGCATTAAGCAATCGATTTCGAAATGCTTCTAATAACT
>CM050324.1:17374625-17391015 GCA_027475135.1 Bactrocera correcta
ACAGTGCATTTGGAAGAATTCCGTAATCTTACGTTTAGGTATAAAGTCGATTTTCTTGTATATACACATTTAGCAATCGATATCGAAATACCTCAAATCATTAGTTTGACTTATTTAAGTTAACAAACCTACTTTAACGCACTGAAGTTAACACAAAGCCATGGCGGCATAACGGCAGTACATGTAGAAGAATTCCGTTATCATATATTTAGGTATAAAGTCGATTTTCTTGTATATAGCAATCGATATCGAAATGCCTTAAATCATTAGTTTAACATATTTAAGTTAATTAACCCTCTCTATCTTACTGAAGTCTACAAACGCCTTAACGGCATAACGGCAAAGCATTTAGAAGAATTGAGTAATCTTATATTTAGGTATAAAGTCTATTTTCTTGTAAATACTCATTTAGCAATCGAAATCGAAATGCTTCAAATCATTAGTTTAACATATTTAAGTTAGCAAACCTACTTTAACGCACGGAAGTTAACACAAAGCCATGGCGGCATAACGGCAGTGCATGAAGAATAATTCCGTTATCATATATTTAGGTACAAAGTCGATTTTCTTGTATATACTCATTTAGCAATAGATATCGAAATGCTTCAAATCACTAGTGTAACATATCTAAGCTAATAAACCTTCTTAACCGAACTGAAGTTAACATAAAGCCATAACGGCATAACGGCAGTGCATTTAGAAGAATTCCGTAAACTTATATTTAGGTAGAAATTCGATTTTCTTGTATATATGCATTAAGCAATCGATTTCGAAATGCTTCAAATAACTGGTGTAACATATCTAAGTTAATAAACCTTCTTAAACGAACTGAAGTTAACATAAAGCCATAACGGCATAACGGCAGTGCATTTGGAAGGATTCCGTAATCTTGTATTTAGGTATGAAGTCGATTTTGTTGTGTATGTGCATTTAGCAATCGATTTCGAAAATCTTCAAATCATTAGTTTAACATATTTAAGTTAATAAAGCTTCTTTAACGCACTGAAGTTAACACAAAGCCATGGCGGCATAACGGCAGTTCATGTAGAAGAACTCCGTAATCTTATATTTAGGTAGAAAGTCGATTTTCTTGTATATACTCATTTAGCAATAGATATCGGAATGCCTCAAATCATTAGTTTATCATATTTAAGTTAATTAACCTTTTTAACGTATTGAAGTTGATATAAAGACATGGTGGCATAACGACAGTACATTTGGAAGATTTCCGTAATCTTATTTAGGTATAAAGTCGATTTTCTTGTATATATGCATTAAGCAATCGATATCGAAATGTTTTAGATAACTGGTTTAACATATTTAAGTTAATAAACCCTCTTTATCTTACTGCAGTCTACAAACGCCTTAACGGCATAACGGCAGTGCATTTGGAAGAATTCCGTAATATTCTATTTAGGTATAAAGTCGATTTTCTTGTATATACTCATTTAGCAAGCGATATCGAAATGCCTCAAATCATTAGTTTAACATCTTTAAGTTAATTAACCCTCTTTATCTTACTGAAGTCTACAAACGCCTTAACGGCATAACGGCAAAGCATTTAGAAGAATTCCGTAATATTCTATTTAGGTATAAAGTCGATTTTCTTGTATATTCTCATTTAGCAATCGATATCGAAATGCCTCAAATCATTAGTTTAACATATTTAAGATAATTAACCCTCTTTATTTCATTGAAGTCTACAAACATCTTAACGGCATAACGGTAAAGCATTTAGAAGAATTACGTAATCTTATATTTAGGAATAAAGTCGATTTTCTTGTATATACTCATTTAGCAATCGATATCGAAATGCCTCAAATCATTAGTTTAACATATTTAAGTTAATTAACCCTCTTTATCTTACTGAAGTACCGAAGTCTACAAACGCCTTAATTGCATAACGGCAAAGCATTTAGAAGAATTACGTAATCTTATATTTAGGTATAAAGTCGATTTTCTTGTATATACTCATTTAGCAAGCGATATCGAAATGCCTCAAATCATTAGTTTAACATCTTTAAGTTAATTAACCCTCTTTATCTTACTGAAGTCTACAAACGCCTTAACGGCATAACGGCAAAGCATTTAGAAGAATTACGTTATCTTGTATTTAGGTATAAAGTCGATTTTCTTGTATATATGCATTAAGCAATCGATATCGAAATGCTTCAAATAACTGGTTTAACATATTTAAGTTACTAAACCCTCTTTAACTAACTGAAGTTAACATAAAATAATAACGGTATAACGGCAGTGCATTTGGAAGAATTCCGTAACCTTATATTTAGGTATGAAGTCGATTTTCTTGTATATACACATTAAGCAATCGATATCGAAATGCCTCAAATCATTAGTTTAACATATTTAAGTTAATTAACCTTCTTTAACATATTGAAGTTCATATAAAGCCATGGCGGCATAACGACAGTACATTTTGAAGAGTTCCGTAATCTTATATTTAGGTATGAAGTCGATTTTCTTGTATATATGCATTAAGCAATCGATTTCGAAAAACTTCTAATAACTGGTGTAACATATCTAAGTTAATAAACCTTCTTTAACGAACTGAAGTTAACATAAAGCCATAACGGCATAACGGCATTGCATTTAGAAGAATTCCGTAATCTTATATTTAGGTATAAAGTCGATTTTGTTGTATATACACATTTAGCAATCGATATCGAAATACCTCAAATCATTAGTTTAACATATTTAAGAAAATTAACCTTCTTTAACATATTAAAGTTCATATAAAGCCATCGCGGCATAACGATAGTACATTTGGAAGAATTCCGTTATCTTATATTTAGGTATAAGGAAGATTTTCTTGTATACGTGCACTTAGCAATCGATTTCGAAAATCTTCAAATCATTAGTTTAACATATTTAAGTTAATAAAGCTTCTTTAACGCACTGAAGTTAACACAAAGCCATGGCGGCATAACGGCAGTGCATGTAGAAGAATTCCGTTATCATATATTTAGGTATAAAGTCGATTTTCTTGTACATACACATTTAGCAATCGATATCGAAATGCCTCAAATCATTAGTTTAAAATATTTAAGTAAATTAACCCTCTTTATCTTACTGAAGTCTACAAACGCCTTAATTGCATAACGGCAAAGCATTTAGAAGAATTACTTAATCTTATATTTAGGTATAAACTCGATTTTCTTATATATACTCATTTAGCAATCGATATCGAAATGCCTCAAATCATTAGTTTAACATATTTAATTTAATTAACCCTCTTTATCTTACTGAAGTCTACAAACGCCTTAACGGCATAACTGCATGTAGAAGAATTCCGTTAACATATATTTAGGTATAAAGTCGATTTTCTGGTACATACACATTTAGCAATCGATATCGAAATGCCTCAAATCATTAGTTTAAAATATTTAAGTTAATTAACCCTCTTTATCTTACTGAAGTCTACAAACGCCTTAATTGCATAACGGCAAAGCATTTAGAAGAATTACGTAATCTTATATTTAGGCATAAATTCGATTTTCTTATATATACTCATTTAGCAATCGATATCGAAATGCCTCAAATCATTAGTTTAACATATTTAAGATAATTAACCCTCTTTATCTTACTGAAGTCTACAAACGCCTTATCGGCATAACGGCAAAGCATTTAGAAGAATTACTTAATCTTATATTTAGGCATAAAGTCGATTTTCTTATATATACTCATTTAGCAATCGATATTGAAATGCCTCAAATCATTAGTTTAACATATTTAAGTTAATTAACCCTCTTTATCTTACTGAAGTCTACAAACGCCTTAACGGCATAACTGCATGTAGAAGAATTCCGTTATCATATATTTAGGTATAAAGTCGATTTTCTTGTACATACATATTTAGCAATCGTTATCGAATTGCCTCAAATCATTAGTTTAACATATTTAAGTTAATTAACCCTCTTTATCTTACTGAAGTCTACAAACGCCTTAATTGCATAACGGCAAAGCATTTAGAAGAATTACGTAATCTTATATTTAGGTATAAAGTCGATTTTCTTGTATATATGCATTAAGCAATCGATATCGAAATGCTTCAAATCATTAGTTTAACATATTTAAGTTAATTAACCCCCTTTATCTTACTGAAGTCTACAAATGCCTTAACGGCATAACTGCATGTAGAAGAATTCCGTTATCATATATTTAGGTATAAAGTCGATTTTCTTGTATATACTCATTTAGCAAGCGATATCGGAATGCCTCAAATCATTAGTTTAACATATTTAAGTTAATTAACCCTCTTTATCTTACTGAAGTCCACAAACGCCTTAACGGCATAACGGCAAAGCATTTAGAAGAATTACGTTATCTTATATTTAGGTATAAAGTCGATTTTCTTGTATATATGCATTAAGCAATCGATTTCGAAATGCTTCAAATAACTGGTGTAACATATCTAAGTTAATAAACCTTCTTTAACGAACTGAAATTAACATAAAGCCATAACGGCATAACGGCAGTGCATTTAGAAGAATTCCGTAAGCTTATATTTAGGTAGAAAGTCGATTTTCTTGTATATACTCATTTAGCAATAGATATCGGAATGCCTCAAATCATTAGTTTATCATATTTAAGTTAATTAACCTTTTTAACGTATTGAAGTTGATATAAAGACATGGTGGCATAACGACAGTACATTTGGAAGATTTCCGTAATCTTATTTAGGTATAAAGTCGATTTTCTTGTATATATGCATTAAGCAATCGATATCGAAATGTTTTAGATAACTGGTTTAACATATTTAAGTTAATAAACCCTCTTTATCTTACTGCAGTCTACAAACGCCTTAACGGCATAACGGCAGTGCATTTGGAAGAATTCCGTAATATTCTATTTAGGTATAAAGTCGATTTTCTTGTATATACACATTTAGCAATCGATATCGAAATGCCTCAAAACATTAGTTTAATATATTTAAGTTAATTAACCCTCTCTATCTTACTGAAGTCTAAAAACGCCTTAACGGCATAAAGGCAAAGCATTAAGAAGAATTCCGTAATCTTATTATTATTATTTAGCAATCGAAATCGAAATGCTTCAAATCATTACTTTAACATATTTAAGTTAATTAACCCTCTTTATTTTACTGAAGTCTACAAACATCTTAACGGCAGAACGGTAAAGCATTTAGAAGAATTACGTAGTCTTATATTGAGGTATAAAGTCGATTTTCTTGTATATACTCATTTAGCAATCGATATCGAAATGCCTCAAATCATTAGTTTAACATATTTAAGATAATTAACCCTCTTTATTTTATTGAAGTCTACAAACGTCTTAACGGCATAACGGTAAAGCATTTAGAAGAATTACGTAAACTTATATTTAGGAATAAAGTCGATTTTCTTGTATATACTCATTTAGCAATCGATATCGAAATGCCTCAAATCATTAGTTTAACATATTTAAGTTAATTAACCCTCTTTATCTTACTGAAGTACCGAAGTCTACAAACGCCTTAATTGCATAACGGCAAAGCATTTAGAAGAATTACGTAATCTTATATTTAGGTATAAAGTCGATTTTCTTGTATATACTCATTTAGCAAGCGATATCGAAATGCCTCAAATCATTAGTTTAACATCTTTAAGTTAATTAACCCTCTTTATCTTACTGAAGTCTACAAACGCCTTAACGGCATAACGGCAAAGCATTTAGAAGAATTACGTTATCTTGTATTTAGGTATAAAGTCGATTTTCTTGTATATATGCATTAAGCAATCGATATCGAAATGCTTCAAATAACTGATTTAACATATTTAAGTTACTAAACCCTCTTTAACTAACTGAAGTTAACATAAAATAATAACGGTATAACGGCAGTGCATTTGGAAGAATTCCGTAACCTTATATTTAGGTATAAAGTCGATTTTCTTGTATATACACATTAAGCAATCGATATCGAAATGCCTCAAATCATTAGTTTAACATATTTAAGTTAATTAACCTTCTTTAACATATTGAAGTTCATATAAAGCCATGGCGGCATAACGACAGTACATTTTGAAGAGTTCCGTAATCTTATATTTAGGTATGAAGTCGATTTTCTTGTATATATGCATTAAGCAATCGATTTCGAAAAACTTCTAATAACTGGTGTAACATATCTAAGTTAATAAACCTTCTTTAACGAACTGAAGTTAACATAAAGCCATAACGGCATAACGGCATTGCCTTTAGAAGAATTCCGTAATCTTATATTTAGGTATAAAGTCGATTTTGTTGTATATACACATTTAGCAATCGATATCGAAATACCTCAAATCATTAGTTTAACATATTTAAGAAAATTAACCTTCTTTAACATATTAAAGTTCATATAAAGCCATCGCGGCATAACGATAGTACATTTGGAAGAATTCCGTTATCTTATATTTAGGTATAAGGAAGATTTTCTTGTATACGTGCACTTAGCAATCGATTTCGAAAATCTTCAAATCATTAGTTTAACATATTTAAGTTAATAAAGCTTCTTTAACGCACTGAAGTTAACACAAAGCCATGGCGGCATAACGGCAGTGCATGTAGAAGAATTCCGTTATCATATATTTAGGTATAAAGTCGATTTCCTTGTACATACACATTTAGCAATCGATATCGAAATGCCTCAAATCATTAGTTTAAAATATTTAAGTAAATTAACCCTCTTTATCTTACTGAAGTCTACAAACGCCTTAATTGCATAACGGCAAAGCATATAGAAGAATTACTTAATCTTATATTTAGGTATAAACTCGATTTTCTTATATATACTCATTTAGCAATCGATATCGAAATGCCTCAAATCATTAGTTTAACATATTTAATTTAATTAACCCTCTTTATCTTACTGAAGTCTACAAACGCCTTAACGGCATAACTGCATGTAGAAGAATTCCGTTATCATATATTTAGGTATAAAGTCGATTTTCTGGTACATACACATTTAGCAATCGATATCGAAATGCCTCAAATCATTAGTTTAACATATTTAAGTTAATTAACCCTCTTTATCTTACTGAAGTCTACAAACGCCTTACTTGCATAACGGCAAAGCATTTAGAAGAATTACGTAATCTTATATTTAGGCATAAATTCGATTTTCTTATATATACTCATTTAGCAATCGATATCGAAATGCCTCAAATCATTAGTTTAACATATTTAAGATAATTAACCCTCTTTATCTTACTGAAGTCTACAAACGCCTTAACGGCATAACGGCAAAGCATTTAGAAGAATTACGTAATCTTATATTTAGGCATAAATTCGATTTTCTTATATATACTCATTTAGCAATCGATATCGAAATGCCTCAAATCATTAGTTTAACATATTTAATTTAATTAACCCTCTTTATCTTACTGAAGTCTACAAACGCCTTAACGGCATAACTGCATGTAGAAGAATTCCGTTATCATATATTTAGGTATAAAGTCGATTTTCTGGTACATACACATTTAGCAATCGATATCGAAATGCCTCAAATCATTAGTTTAACATATTTAAGTTAATTAACCCTCTTTATCTTATTGAAGTCTACAAACGCCTTAGCGGCATAAAGGCAAAGCATTTAGAAGAATTACGTAATCTTATATTTAGGTATAAAGTCGATTTTCTTGGATATACTTATTTAGCAATCGAAATCGAAATGCTTCAAATCATTAGTTTAACATGTTAAAGTTAATTAACCCTCTTTATCTTACTGAAGTCTACAAAGACCTTAACGGCATAACGGCAAAGCATTTAGAAGAATTCCGTAATCTTATATTTAGGTATTAAGTCGATTTTCTTGTATACACACATTTAGCAATCGATATCGAAATGCCTCAAATCATTAGTTTAACATATTTAAGTTAACTAACCCCCTTTATCTTACTGAAGTCTACAAACGCCTTAACGGCATAACGGCAGTGCATGTAGAAGAATTATTTAGGTATAAAGTCGATTTTCTTGTACATACACATTTAGCAATCGATATCGAAATGCCTCAAATCATTAGTTTAACATATTTAAGTTAATTAACCCTCTTTATCTTACTGAAGTCTACAAACGCCTTAATTGCATAACGGCAAAGCATTTAGAAGAATTACGTTATCTTATATTTAGGTATAAAGTCGATTTTCTTGTATATATGCATTAAGCAATCAATATCGAAATGCTTCAAATAACTGGTTTAACATATTTAAGTTAATAAACCTTCTTTAGCTAACTGAAGTTAACATAAAACCATAACGGCAGTGCATTAAGAAGAATTCCGTAAGCGTATATTTAGGTATAAAGTCGATTTTGTTGTATATACACATTTAGCAATCGATATCGAAATGCCTCAAATCATTAGTTTAACATATTTAAGTTAATTAACCTTCTTTAACATATTGAAGTTCATATAAAGCCATGGCGGCATAACGACAGTACATTTGGAAGAATTCCGTAATCTTATATTTAGGTATAAGTAAGATTTTCTTGTATATATGCACTTAGCCATCGATTTCGAAAATCTTAAAATCATAAGTTTAACATATTTAAGTTAATAAAGCTTCTTTAACGCACTGAAGTTAACACAAAGCCATGGCGGCATAACGGCAGTTCATGTAGAAGAATTCCGTAATCTTATATTTAGGTATAAAGTCGATTTTCTTCTATATACACATTTACCAATCGATATCGAAATGCCTCAAATCATAAGATTATCATATTTAAGTTAATTAAACTTTTTTAACGTATTGAAGTTGATATAAAGCCATGGCGGCATAACGACAGTACATTTTGAAGAATTCCGTAATCTTATATTTAGGTATAAAGTCGATTTTCTTGTATATATGCATTAAGATATCGATTTCGAAATGCTTCTAATAACTGGTGTAACATATCTAAGTTAATAAACCTTCTTTAACGAACTGAAGTTAACATAAAGCCATAACGGCATAACGGGAGGGCATTTAGAAGGATTCCGTAAGCGTATATTTAGGTATAAAGTCGATTTTGTTGTATGTACTCATTTAGCAATCGATATCAAAATGCCTCAATCCATTAGTTTAACATATTTAAGTTAATAAAGCTTCTTTAACGAACTGAAGTTAACACAAAGCCATGGCGGCATAGCGGCAGTTCATGTAGAAGAATTCCGTAATCTTATATTTAGGTATAAAGTCGATTTTCTTCTATATACACATTTAGCAATCGATATCGAAATGCCTCAAATCATTAGTTTATCATATTTTAGTTAACTAACCTTTTTTAACGTATTGAAGTTGATATAAGGCCATGGTGGCATAACGACAGTACATTTGGAAGAATTCCGTAATCAAATATTTAGGTATAAAGTCGATTTTCTTGTATATATGCATTAAGCAATCGATATCGAAATGCTTCAAATAACTGGTTTAACATGTTTAAGTTAATAAACCTTCTTTAACTAACTGAAGGTAACATAAAACCATAACGGTATAACGGCAGTGCATTTGGAAGAATTCATTAACCTTATATTTATGTATAAAGTCGATTTTCTTGTATATACACATTTAACAATCGATAATGAAATGCCTCAAATCCTTAGTTGAACATATTTAAGTTAATTAACCCCCTTTATCTTACTGAAGTCTACAAACGCCTTAACGGCATAACGGCAGTGCATGTAGAAGAATTCCGTTATCATATATTTAGGTATAAGGTCGATTTTCTTGTATATACACATTTAGCAATCGATATCGAAATGCCTCAAATCATTAGTTTAATATATTTAAGTTAATTAAATGCATGTAGAAGAATTCCGTTATCATAAATTTAGGTATAAAGTCGATTTTCTTGTATATACTCATTTAGCAATCGATATCGAAATGCTTCAAATCACTAGTGTAACATATCTAAGTTAATAAACCTTCTTAAACGAACTGAAGTTAACATAAAGCCATAACGGCATAACGGCAGTGCATTTGGAAGAATTCTGTAATCTTATATTTAGGAATAAAGTCGATTTTGTTGTGTATATGCATTTAGCAATCGATTTCGAAAATCTTCAAATCATAAGTTTAACATATTTAAGTTAAAAAAGCTTCTTTAACGCACTGAAGTTAGCATAAAGCCATGGCGGCATAACGGCAGTGCATTTAGAAAAATTCCGTTAGCTTATATTTAGGTATAAGGTCGATTTTGTTGTATATACTCATTTAGCAATCGATATCAAAATGCTTCAAATCATTAGTTTAACATATTTAAGTTAATTAACGTTTTTTAACGTATTGAAGTTGATGTAAAGCCTTGGTGGCATAACGACAGTACATTTGGAAGAATTCCGTAATCTTTTAGTTAGGTATAAAGTCGACTTTCTTGTATATATGCATTAAGCAATCGATATCGAAATGCTTCAAATAACTGGTTTAACATATTTAAGTTAATAAACCTTCTTTACCTAACTAAAGTTAACATAAAGCCATAACGGCAGTGCATTTGGAAGAATTCCGTAAGCGTATATTTAGGTATAAAGTCGATTTTGTTGTATATACTCATTTAGCAATCGATATCGAAATGCCTCAAATCATTAGTTTAACATATTTAAGTTAATAAAGCTTCTTTAACGAACTGAAGTCTACAAACGCCTTAACGGCATAACGGCAGTGCATGTAGAAGAATTCTGTTATCATATATTTAGGTATAAAGTCGATTTTCTTGTATATACACATTTAGCAATCGATATCGAAATGCCTCAAATCATTAGTTTAATATATTTAAGTTAATTAAATGCATGTAGAAGAATTCCGTTATCATATATTTAGGTATAAAGTCGATTTTCTTGTATACACACATTTAGCAATCGATATCGAAATGCCTCAAATCATTAGTTTAAAATATTTAAGTTAATTAACCCCCTTTATCTTGCTGAAGTCTACAAACGCCTTAACGGCATAACGGCAGTGCATGTAGAAGAATTCTGTTATCATATATTTAGGTATAAATTCGATTTTCTTGTATATACACATTTAGCAATCGATATCGAAATGCCTCAAATCATTAGCTTATCATATTTTAGTTAATTAACCTTTTTTAACGTATTGAAGTTGACATAAAGCCATGGTGGCATAACGACAGTACATTTGGAAGAATTCCGTAATCTGTTATTTAGGTATAAAGTCGACTTTCTTGTATATATGCATTAAGCAATCGATATCGAAATGCTTCAAATAACTGGTTTAACATATTTAAGTTACTAAACCCTCTTTAACTAACTGAAGTTAACATAAAATAATAACGGTATAACGGCAGTGCATTTGGAAGAATTCCGTAACCTTATATTTAGGTATAAAGTCGATTTTCTTGTATATACACATTAAGCAATCGATATCGAAATGCCTCAAATCATTAGTTTAACATATTTAAGTTAATTAACCTTCTTTAACATATTGAAGTTCATATAAAGCCATGGCGGCATAACGACAGTACATTTTGAAGAGTTCCGTAATCTTATATTTAGGTATGAAGTCGATTTTCTTGTATATATGCATTAAGCAATCGATTTCGAAAAGCTTCTTATAACTGGTGTAACATATCTAAGTTAATAAACCTTCTTTAACGAACTGAAGTTAACATAAAGCCTTAACGGCATAACGGCAGTGCATTTAGAAGAATTCCGTAATCTTATATTTAGGTATAAAGTCGATTTTGTTGTATATACACATTTAGCAATCGATATCGAAATGCCTCAAATCATTAGTTTAACATATTTAAGTTAATTAACCTTCTTTAACATATTGAAGTTCATATAAAGCCATCGCGGCATAACGACAGTACATTTGGAAGAATTCCGTTATCTTATATTTAGGTATAAGGAAGATTTTCTTGTATATATGCACTTAGCAATGGATTTCGAAAATCTTCATATCATTAGTTTAACATATTTAAGTTAATAAAGCTTCTTTAACGCACTGAAGTTAACACAAAGCCATGGCGGCATAACGGCAGTGCATGTAGAAGAACTCCGTTATCATATATTTAGGTATAAAGTCGATTTTCTTGTACATACACATTTAGCAATCGATATCGAAATGCCTCAAATCATTAGTTTAACATATTTAAGTAAATTAACCCTCTTTATCTTACTGAAGTCTACAAACGCCTTAATTGCATAACGGCGAAGCATTTAGAAGAATTACTTAATCTTATATTTAGGTATAAATTCGATTTTTAAAGTTGACCCATCTGGCAACGCTGTAACTTTTAACAGCGCTGACAGATCGGCTAATGTCGTACCGCGTTAGAAGCGTCATTCAAAGGCAATTTATATTATGGAACAGTACACTCCAAAAGAACGCGCTGAAATTGTTCAGCTTTATATTCAAAATAACTTTTCAATTGTGTTAACTCAACGTGCGTTTCGCAAAAAAAAAATAAAGTGAAAAGTGCTCCAGTTAAGAACACAGTTAAGTCTTTATACGCAAAATTTGTGAACACCGGTAATCTCAGTAATGCCAGTCATGCATCCAGACAACGCACAAGACGTTCTGATGAAAATATCGAAGCTGTACGAGCCAGTATTGAGGAGACTCCATCGACATCGAGTTATCGCCGCTCTCAGGAATTAGACATCTCTCACACCACTCTCCGACGCATAATTCATAAAGATTTGAAGATGTTTCCATATAAAATTCAAATGGCACAAAAACTAAACCCAGCTGATTATCCGCGACGCCTTAATTTTGGCAAATGGGCCATCGAAATGGCTGAAAACGAACTTGACTTTTGGCGAAAACTCATCATGTCAGACGAGGCACATTTCTCGTTGAATGGAGGCGTAAACAAGCAAAATTGCCGATTTTATGCCACCGAAAATCCTCAATTAATTGAAGAACAGCCTCTTTACGACCAAAAAGTAACAGTTTGGTGCGGTGTTTTCGCGAATATGATCATCGGACCGTATTTTTTCGAAGACGATGATGGAGCCACGACAACAGTCAATGGTGAGCGTTATCGAGCCATGATAACGGATTTTGTGATACCCATTATTCGCGAAAATGACATGGATAACTTCTGGTTTCAACAGGACGGGGCTACATGCCATACAGCTCGACCAACAATCAATTTATTGCGACCATTTTTCCCCGGGCGATTGATATCGAAAAATGGTGATGTTGACTGGCCACCGAGATCACCAGATTTGACGCCACCAGACTTTTATTTGTGGAGTTATTTGAAATCCAAGGTATACGCTAATAAGCCAAAGACCTTAGCTCTACTGAAAGCCAACATTCGACGTGAAACAGCCGCCATATCATCCGCAACATTGGCCAAAGTCATGGAAAATGTCGAAAAAAGAGTGCATTTAGCTGTCAAAGCTAAAAGTGCCCATTTACGCGATCTAATTTTTAAATATTAGCTGAAACAAATCCCCTTGGACCAAAATAAATTATTTTTGAAATGAACAAAAAACATTGTTTTCTTTTGTTCTTTTTTTTTTTAGAAACAAATGGGTCAACTTTAAATGGCCTACCCTGTATATACTCATTTAGCAATCGATATCGAAATGCCTCAAATCATTAGTTTAACATATTTAAGTTAATTAGCCCTCTTTATCTTACTGAAGTCTACAAACGCCTTAATTGCATAACGGCAAAGCATTTAGAAGAATTACGTAATCTTATATTTAGGTATAAAGTCGATTTTCTTGTATATATGCATTAAGCAATCGATATCGAAATGCTTCAAATAACTGGTTTAACATATTTAAGATAATAAACCCTCTTTATCTTACTGAAGTCTACAAACGCCTTAACGGCATAACTGCATGTAGAAGAATTCCGTTATCATATATTTAGGTATAAAGTCGATTTTCTTGTATATACTCATTTAGCAAGCGATATCGGAATGCCTCAAATCATTAGTTTAACATATTTAAGTTAATTAACCCTCTTTATCTTACTGAAGTCTACAAACGCCTTAATTGCATAACGGCAAAGCATTTAGAAGAATTACGTTATCTTATATTTAGGTATAAAGTCCATTTTCTTTTATATACTCATTTAGCAATCGAAATCGAAATGCTTCAAATCATTAGTTTAACATATTTAAGTTAACAAACCTACTTTAATGCACTGAAGTTAACACAAAGCCATGGCGGCATAACGGCAGTGCATGTAGAAGAATTCCGTTATCATATATTTAGGTAAAAAGTCGATTTTCTTGTATATACTCATTTAGCAATCGATATCGAAATGCTTCAAATAACTAGTGTAACATATCTAGATTAATAAACCTTCTTAAGCGAACTGAAATTAACATAAAGCAGTACCGGCATAACGGCAGTGCATTTGGAAGAATTCCGTAATCTTATATTTAGGTATAAAGTCGATTTTGTTGTGCATATGCATTTAGCAATCGATTTCGAAAATCTTCAAATCATAAGTTTAACATATTTAAGTTAATAAAGCTTCTTTAACGCAACGAAGTTAACATAAAGCCATGGCGGCATAGCGGCAGTGCATTTAGAAGGATTCCGTTAGCTTATATTTAGGTATAAAGTCGATTTTGTTGTAAATACACGTTTAGCAATCGATATTTAAATGCTTTAAATCATTAGTTTAAAATATTTAAGTTTATTAACCTTTTTTAACGTATTGAAGTTGATATAAAGCCATGGTGGCATAACGACAGTACATTTGGAAGAATTCCGTAATCTTTTATTTAGGTATAAAGTCGATTTTCTTGTATATATGCATTAAGCAATCGATATCGAAATGCTTCAAATAACTGGTTTAACATATTTAAGTTAACAAACCTTCTTTAACGCACTGAAGTCTACATAAAGCCTTAACGGCATAACAGCAGTGCATTTGGAAGAATTCCGTAATCTTATATTTAGGTATTAAGTCGATTTTTTTGTATATACACATTTAGCAATCGATATCGAAATGCCTCAAATCATTAGTTTAACATATTTAAGTTAATTAACCCCCTTTATCTTACTGAAGTCTACAAACGCCTTAACGGCATTACGGCAGTGCATGTAGAAGAATTCCGTTATCATATATTTAGGTATAAAGTCGATTTTCTTGTACATAAACATTAAGCAATCGATATCGAAATGCCGCAAATCATTAGTTTAACATATTTAAGTTAATTAACCCTCTTTATCTTATTGAAGTCTACAAACGCCTTAGCGGCATAACGGCAAAGCATTAAGAAGAATTACGTAATCTTATATTTAGGTATAAAGTCGATTTTCTTGGATATAATCATATAGCAATCGAAATCGATATGCCTCAAATCATTAGTTTAACATATTTAAGTTAATTAACCCTCTTTATCTTACTGAAGTCTATAAACGCCTTAACGGCATAACGGCAAAGCATTTAGAAGAATTACGTAATCTTATATTTAGGTATAAAGTCGATTTTCTTGTACATAAACATTTAGCAATCGATATCGAAATGCCTCAAATCATTAGTTTAACATATTTAAGTTAATTAACCCTCTTTATCTTATTGAAGTCTACAAACGCCTTAACGGCATAAAGGCAAAGCATTTAGAAGAATTACGTAATCTTATATTTAGGTATAAAGTCGGTTTTCTTGGATATACTCATTTAGCAATCGAAATCGAAATGCTTCAAATCATTAGTTTAACATATTTAAGTTAATTAACCCTCTTTATCTTACTGAAGTCTACAAACGCCTTAACGGCATAACGGCAAAGCATTTAGAAGAATTCCGTAGTCTTATATTTAGGTATTAAGTCGATTTTCTTGTATACACACATTTAGCAATCGATATCGAAATGCCTCAAATCATTAGTTTAACATATTTAAGTTAACTAACCCCCTTTATCTTACTGAAGTCTACAAACGCCTTAACGGCATAACGGCAGTGCATGTAGAAGAATTATTTAGGTATAAAGTCGATTTTCTTGTACATACACATTTAGCAATCGATATCGAAATGCCTCAAATCATTAGTTTAACATATTTAAGTTAATTAACCCTCTTTATCTTACTGAAGTCTACAAACGCCTTAATTGCATAACGGCAAAGCATTTAGAAGAATTACGTTATCTTATATTTAGGTATAAAGTCGATTTTCTTGTATATATGCATTAAGCAATCAATATCGAAATGCTTCAAATAACTGGTTTAACATATTTAAGTTAATAAACCTTCTTTAGCTAACTGAAGTTAACATAAAACCATAACGGCAGTGCATTAAGAAGAATTCCGTAAGCGTATATTTAGGTATAAAGTCGATTTTGTTGTATATACACATTTAGCAATCGATATCGAAATGCCTCAAATCATTAGTTTAACATATTTAAGTTAATTAACCTTCTTTAACATATTGAAGTTCATATAAAGCCATGGCGGCATAACGACAGTACATTTGGAAGAATTCCG
>CM050324.1:17392015-17411947 GCA_027475135.1 Bactrocera correcta
TTAATTGCATAACGGCAAAGCATTTAGAAGAATTACGTAATCTTATATTTAGGTATAAAGTCGAATTTCTTGTATATACTCATTTAGCAATCGATATCGAAATGCCTCAAATCATTAGTTTAACATATTTAAGATAATTAACCCTCTTTATCTTACTGAAGTCTACAAACGCCTTAACGGCATACCGGCATGTAGAAGAATTCCATTATCATATATTTAGGTATAAAGTCGATTTTCTTGTACGTACACATTTAGCAATCGATATGGAAATGCCTCAAATCATTAGTTTAACATATCTAAGTTAATTAACCCTCTTTATCTTACTGAGGTCTACAAACGCCTTAATTGCATAACGGCAAAGCATTTAGAAGAATTACGTTATCTTATATTTAGTTATAAAGTCGATTTTCTTGTATATATGCATTAAGAAATAGATATCGAAATGCTTCAAATAACTGGTTTAACATATTTAAGTTAATAAACCTTCTTTAACTAACTGAAGTTAACATAAAACCATAACGGTATAACGGCAGTGCATTTGGAAGAATTCCGTAATCTTATAATTAGGTATAAAGTCGATTTTCTTGTATATACACATTTAGCAATCGATATCGAAATGCCTCAAATCATTAGTTTAACAAATTTAAGTTAATTAACCTTCTTTAACTAACTGAAGTTAACATAAAACCATAACGGTATAACGGCAGTGCATTTGGAAGAATTACGTTATCATATATTTAGGCATAAAGTCGATTTTCTTGTACATACACATTTAGCAATCGATATCGAAATGCCTCAAATCATTAGTTTAACATATTTAAAATAATTAACCCTCTTTATCTTACGGAAGTCTACAAACGCCTTAACGACATAACGGCAGTACATGTAGAAGAATTCCGTTATCTTATATTTAGTTATAAAGTCGATTTTCTTGTATATATGCATTAAGCAATCGATATCGAAATGCTTCAAATAACTGGTTTAACATATTTAAGTTAATAAACCTTCTTTAACTAACTGAAGTTAACATAAAACCATAACGGTATAACGGCAGTACATGTAGAAGAATTCCGTTATCTTATATTTAGTTATAAAGTCGATTTTCTTGTAATACATTTAGCAATCGATATCGAAATGCTTCAAATATGGTTTAACATATTTAATTAATTAACCTTCTTTACTTACTGAAGTTACAAAAACCTTAACGGATAACGGCAACATTTAGAAGAATTACGGTATAAAGTCGATTTTCTCGTACATACACATTTAGCAATCGATATCGAAATGCCTCAAATCATTAGTTTAACATATTTAAAATAATTAACCCTCTTTATCTTACTGAAGTCTACAAACGCCTTAACGGCATAACGGCAAAGCATTTAGAAGAATTACGTAATCTATATTTAGGTAGGTATCGAAATGCTTCAAATCATTAGTTTAACATATTTAAGCTAATTAATCCTCTTTATCTTAATAAGTCTACAAAAGCCTTAGCGGCATAACGGCAGTGCTTTTGGCAGAATTCCGTAATTTTATATTTAGGTATTAAGTCGATTTTCTTGTATATACACATTTAGCAATCGATATCGAAATGCCTCAAATCATTAGTTTAACATATTTAAGTTAATTAACCCTCTTTATCTTACTGAAGTCTACAAACGTTTTAACGGCATAACGGCAAAGCATTTAGAAGAATTACGTTATCTTATATTTAGTTATAAAGTCGATTTTCTTGTATATATGCATTAAGCAATCGATATCGAAATGCTTCAAATAACTGGTTTAACATATTTAAGTTAATAAACCTTCTTTAACTAACTGAAGTTAACATAAAACCATAACGGTATAACGGCAGTGCATTTGGAAGAATTCCGTAATCTTATATTTAGGTATAAAGTCGATTTTCTTGTATATACACATTTAGCAATCGATATCGAAATGCCTCATATCATTAGTTTAACAAATTTAAGTTAATTAACCTTCTTTAACTAACTGAAGTTAACATAAAACCATAACGGTATAACGGCAGTGCATTTGGAAGAATTACGTTATCATATATTTAGGTATAAAGTCGATTTTCTTGTACATACACATTTAGCAATCGATATCGAAATGCCTCAAATCATTAGTTTAACATATTTAAGTTAATTAACCCCCTTTATCTTACGGAAGTCTACAAACGCCTTAACGACATAACGGCAGTACATGTAGAAGAATTCCGTTAATATATATTTAGGTATAAAGTCGATTTTCTTGTACATACACATTTAGCAATCGATATCGAAATGCCTCAAATCATTAGTTTAACAAATTTAAGTTAATTAACCCTCTTTATATTACTGAAGTCTACAAACGTTTTAGCGGCATAACGGCAAAGCATTTAGAAGAATTACGAAATCTTATATTTAGGTATAAAGTCGATTTTATTGTATATACACATTAAGCAATCGATATAGAAATGCTTCAAATCATTAGTTTAACATATTTAAGCTAATTAATCCTCTTTATCTTACTAAAGTCTACAAACGCCTTAATTGCATAACGGCAAAGCATTTAGAAGAATTACGTTATCTTATATTTAGTTATAAAGTCGATTTTCTTGCATATGTGCATTAAGCAATCGATATCGAAATGCTTCAAATAACTGGTTTAACATATTTAAGTTAATAAACCTTCTTTAACTAACTGAAGTTAACATAAAACCATAACGGTATAACGGCAGTGCATTTGGAAGAATTCCGTAGTCTTATATTTAGTTATAAAGTCGATTTTCTTGTATATATGCATTAAGCAATCGATATCGAAATGCTGCAAATAACTGGTTTAACATATTTAAGTTAATAAACCTTCTTTAACTAACTGAAGTTAACATAAAACCATAACGGTATAACTGCACTGCATTTGGAAGAATTCCGTAATCTTATATTTAGGTATAAAGTCGATTTTCTTGTATATACACATTTAGCAATCGATATCGAAATGCCTCAAATCATTAGTTTAACAAATTTAAGTTAATTAACCTTCTTTATCTTACTGAAGTCTACAAACGCCTTAACGGCATAACGGCAAAGCATTTAGAAGAATTCCGTAATCTTATATTTATGTATAAAGTCGATTTTCTTGAATATATGCATTAAGCAATCGATTTCGAAATGCTTCTAATAACTGGTGTAACATATCTAAGTTAATAAACCTTCTTTAACGAACTGAAGTTAACATAAAGCCATAACGGCATAACGGCAGTGCATTTAGAAGAATTCCGTAAGCGTATATTTAGGTATAAAGTCGATTTTGTTGTATATTCACATTTAGCAATCGATATCGAAATGCCTCAAATCATTAGTTTAATATATTTACGTTAAATAACCTTCTTTAACATATTGAAGTTCATATAAAGCCATGGCGGCATAACGACAGTACATTTGGAAGAATTCCGTAATCTTATATTTAGGTATAAGGAAGATTTTCTTGTATATATGCACTTAGCAATCGATTTCGAAAATCCTCAAATCATTAGTTCAACATATTTAAGTTAATAAACCTTCTGTTACGAACTGAAGTTAACATAAAGCCATAACGGCATAACGGCAGTGCATGTAGAAGAATTCCGTTATCATATATTTAGGTATAAAGTCGATTTTCTTGTACATAATCATTTAGCAATCGATATCGAAATGCTTCAAATAACTAGTGTAACATATCTAAGTTAATAAACCTTCTTAAACGAACTGAAGTTAACATAAAGCCAAAACGGCATAGCGGCAGTGCATTTAGAAGAATTCCGTAAACTTATATTTAGGTAGAAGGTCGATTTTCTTGTATATATGCATTAAGAAATCGATTTCGAAATGCTTCTAATAACTGGTGTAACATATCTAAGTTAATAAACCTTCTTTAACGAACTGAAGTTATTATAAAGCCATAACTACATAACGGCAGTGCATTTAGAAGAATTCCGTAAGCGTATGTTTAGGTATAAAGTCGATTTTTTTCTATATACACATTTAGCAATCGGTATCGAAATGCCTCAAATCATTAGTTTAATATATTTAAGTTAATTAACCCTCTCTATCTTACTGAAGTCTACAAACGCCTTAACGGCATAACGGCAAAGCATTTAGAAGAATTACGTAATCTTATATTTAGTTATAAAGTCGATTTTCTTGTATATACTCATTTAGCAATCGAAATCGAAATGCTTCGAATCATTAGTTTAACATATTTAAGTTAATTAACCCTCTTTATCTTACTGAAGTCTACAAACATCTTAACGGCATAACGGCAAAGCATTTAAAATAATTACGTTATCTTATATTTAGGTATAAAGTCGATTTTCTTGTATATATGCATTAAGCATTCGATATCGAAATGCTTCAAATAACTGGTTTAACATATTTAAGTTAATAAACCTTCTTTAACTAACTGAAGTTAACATAAAACCATAACGGTATAACGGCAGTGCATTTGGAAGAATTACGTTATCATATATTTAGGCATAAAGTCGATTTTCTTGTACATACACATTTAGCAATCGATATCGAAATGCCTCAAATCATTAGTTTAACATATTTAAAATAATTAACCCCATTTATCTTACGGAAGTCTACAAACGCCTTAACGACATAACGGCAGTACATGTAGAAGAATTCCGTTATCATATATTTAGGTATAAAGTCGATTTTCTTGTACATACACATTTAGCAATCGATATCGAAATGCCTTAAATCATTAGTTTAACATATTTAAGTTAATTAACCCTCTTTATCTTACTGAAGTCTACAAACGTTTTAACGAAGAATTACGTAATCTTATATTTAGGTATAAAGTCGATTTTGTTGTATATACACATTAAGCAATCGATATCGAAATGCTTCAAATCATTAGTTTAACATATTTAAGCTACCTAATCCTCTTTATCTTACTTAAGTCTACAAACGCCTTAATTGCATAACGGCAAAGCATTTAGAAGAATTACGTAATCTTATATTTAGGTATAAAGTCGAATTTCTTGTATATACTCATTTAGCAATCGATATCGAAATGCCTCAAATCATTAGTTTAACATATTTAAGATAATTAACCCTCTTTATCTTACTGAAGTCTACAAACGCCTTAACGGCATACCGGCATGTAGAAGAATTCCATTATCATATATTTAGGTATAAAGTCGATTTTCTTGTACGTACACATTTAGCAATCGATATGGAAATGCCTCAAATCATTAGTTTAACATATCTAAGTTAATTAACCCTCTTTATCTTACTGAGGTCTACAAACGCCTTAATTGCATAACGGCAAAGCATTTAGAAGAATTACGTTATCTTATATTTAGTTATAAAGTCGATTTTCTTGTATATATGCATTAAGAAATAGATATCGAAATGCTTCAAATAACTGGTTTAACATATTTAAGTTAATAAACCTTCTTTAACTAACTGAAGTTAACATAAAACCATAACGGTATAACGGCAGTGCATTTGGAAGAATTCCGTAATCTTATAATTAGGTATAAAGTCGATTTTCTTGTATATACACATTTAGCAATCGATATCGAAATGCCTCAAATCATTAGTTTAACAAATTTAAGTTAATTAACCTTCTTTAACTAACTGAAGTTAACATAAAACCATAACGGTATAACGGCAGTGCATTTGGAAGAATTACGTTATCATATATTTAGGCATAAAGTCGATTTTCTTGTACATACACATTTAGCAATCGATATCGAAATGCCTCAAATCATTAGTTTAACATATTTAAAATAATTAACCCTCTTTATCTTACGGAAGTCTACAAACGCCTTAACGACATAACGGCAGTACATGTAGAAGAATTCCGTTATCTTATATTTAGTTATAAAGTCGATTTTCTTGTATATATGCATTAAGCAATCGATATCGAAATGCTTCAAATAACTGGTTTAACATATTTAAGTTAATAAACCTTCTTTAACTAACTGAAGTTAACATAAAACCATAACGGTATAACGGCAGTACATGTAGAAGAATTCCGTTATCATATATTTAGTTATAAAGTCGATTTTCTTGTACATACACATTTAGCAATCGATATCGAAATGCCTCAAATCATTAGTTTAACATATTTAAAATAATTAACCCTCTTTATCTTACTGAAGTCTACAAACGCCTTAACGGCATAACGGCAAAGCATTTAGAAGAATTACGTAATCTTATATTTAGGTAGGTATCGAAATGCTTCAAATCATTAGTTTAACATATTTAAGCTAATTAATCCTCTTTATCTTAATAAGTCTACAAAAGCCTTAGCGGCATAACGGCAGTGCTTTTGGCAGAATTCCGTAATTTTATATTTAGGTATTAAGTCGATTTTCTTGTATATACACATTTAGCAATCGATATCGAAATGCCTCAAATCATTAGTTTAACATATTTAAGTTAATTAACCCTCTTTATCTTACTGAAGTCTACAAACGTTTTAACGGCATAACGGCAAAGCATTTAGAAGAATTACGTTATCTTATATTTAGTTATAAAGTCGATTTTCTTGTATATATGCATTAAGCAATCGATATCGAAATGCTTCAAATAACTGGTTTAACATATTTAAGTTAATAAACCTTCTTTAACTAACTGAAGTTAACATAAAACCATAACGGTATAACGGCAGTGCATTTGGAAGAATTCCGTAATCTTATATTTAGGTATAAAGTCGATTTTCTTGTATATACACATTTAGCAATCGATATCGAAATGCCTCATATCATTAGTTTAACAAATTTAAGTTAATTAACCTTCTTTAACTAACTGAAGTTAACATAAAACCATAACGGTATAACGGCAGTGCATTTGGAAGAATTACGTTATCATATATTTAGGTATAAAGTCGATTTTCTTGTACATACACATTTAGCAATCGATATCGAAATGCCTCAAATCATTAGTTTAACATATTTAAGTTAATTAACCCCCTTTATCTTACGGAAGTCTACAAACGCCTTAACGACATAACGGCAGTACATGTAGAAGAATTCCGTTAATATATATTTAGGTATAAAGTCGATTTTCTTGTACATACACATTTAGCAATCGATATCGAAATGCCTCAAATCATTAGTTTAACAAATTTAAGTTAATTAACCCTCTTTATATTACTGAAGTCTACAAACGTTTTAACGGCATAACGGCAAAGCATTTAGAAGAATTACGTAATCTTATATTTAGGTATAAAGTCGATTTTGTTGTATATACACATTAAGCAATCGATATAGAAATGCTTCAAATCATTAGTTTAACATATTTAAGCTAATTAATCCTCTTTATCTTACTAAAGTCTACAAACGCCTTAATTGCATAACGGCAAAGCATTTAGAAGAATTACGTTATCTTATATTTAGTTATAAAGTCGATTTTCTTGCATATGTGCATTAAGCAATCGATATCGAAATGCTTCAAATAACTGGTTTAACATATTTAAGTTAATAAACCTTCTTTAACTAACTGAAGTTAACATAAAACCATAACGGTATAACGGCAGTGCATTTGGAAGAATTCCGTAGTCTTATATTTAGTTATAAAGTCGATTTTCTTGTATATATGCATTAAGCAATCGATATCGAAATGCTGCAAATAACTGGTTTAACATATTTAAGTTAATAAACCTTCTTTAACTAACTGAAGTTAACATAAAACCATAACGGTATAACTGCACTGCATTTGGAAGAATTCCGTAATCTTATATTTAGGTATAAAGTCGATTTTCTTGTATATACACATTTAGCAATCGATATCGAAATGCCTCAAATCATTAGTTTAACAAATTTAAGTTAATTAACCTTCTTTATCTTACTGAAGTCTACAAACGCCTTAACGGCATAACGGCAAAGCATTTAGAAGAATTCCGTAATCTTATATTTATGTGTAAAGTCGATTTTCTTGAATATATGCATTAAGCAATCGATTTCGAAATGCTTCTAATAACTGGTGTAACATATCTAAGTTAATAAACCTTCTTTAACGAACTGAAGTTAACATAAAGCCATAACGGCATAACGGCAGTGCATTTAGAAGAATTCCGTAAGCGTATATTTAGGTATAAAGTCGATTTTGTTGTATATACACATTTAGCAATCGATATCGAAATGCCTCAAATCATTAGTTTAATATATTTACGTTAAATAACCTTCTTTAACATATTGAAGTTCATATAAAGCCATGGCGGCATAACGACAGTACATTTGGAAGAATTCCGTAATCTTATATTTAGGTATAAGGAAGATTTTCTTGTATATATGCACTTAGCAATCGATTTCGAAAATCCTCAAATCATTAGTTCAACATATTTAAGTTAATAAACCTTCTGTTACGAACTGAAGTTAACATAAAGCCATAACGGCATAACGGCAGTGCATGTGGAAGAATTCCGTTATCATATATTTAGGTATAAAGTCGATTTTCTTGTACATAATCATTTAGCAATCGATATCGAAATGCTTCAAATAACTAGTGTAACATATCTAAGTTAATAAACCTTCTTAAACGAACTGAAGTTAACATAAAGCCAAAACGGCATAGCGGCAGTGCATTTAGAAGAATTCCGTAAACTTATATTTAGGTAGAAGGTCGATTTTCTTGTATATATGCATTAAGAAATCGATTTCGAAATGCTTCTAATAACTGGTGTAACATATCTAAGTTAATAAACCTTCTTTAACGAACAGAAGTTATTATAAAGCCATAACTACATAACGGCAGTGCATTTAGAAGAATTCCGTAAGCGTATGTTTAGGTATAAAGTCGATTTTTTTCTATATACACATTTAGCAATCGGTATCGAAATGCCTCAAATCATTAGTTTAATATATTTAAGTTAATTAACCCTCTCTATCTTACTGAAGTCTACAAACGCCTTAACGGCATAACGGCAAAGCATTTAGAAGAATTACGTAATCTTATATTTAGTTATAAAGTCGATTTTCTTGTATATACTCATTTAGCAATCGAAATCGAAATGCTTCAAATCATTAGTTTAACATATTTAAGTTAATTAACCCTCTTTATCTTACTGAAGTCTACAAACATCTTAACGGCATAACGGCAAAGCATTTAAAATAATTACGTAATCTTATATTTATGTATAAAGTCGATTTTCTTGTATATATGCATTAAGCAATCGATTTCGAAATGCTCCTAATAACTGGTGTAACATATCTAAGTTAATAAACCTTCTTTAACGAACAAAAGTTAACATAAAGCCATAACGGCATAAGGGCAGTGCATTTAGAAGAATTCCGTAAGCGTATATTTAGGTATAAAGTCGATTTTGTTGTATATACACATTTAGCAATCGATATCAAAATGCCTCACATCATTAGTTTAACATATTTAAGTTAATTAACCTTCTTTAACATATTGAAGTTCATATAAAGCCATGGCGGCATAACGACAGTATATTTGGAAGAATTCCGTAATCTTATATTTAGGTTTAAGGAAGATTTTCTTGTATATACGCATTTAGCAATCGATATCGAAATGCCTCAAATCATTAGTTTAACATATTTAAGTTAATTAACCTTCTTTAACATATTGAAGTTCATATAAAGCCATGGCGGCATAACGACAGTACATTTGGAAGAATTCCGTAATCTTATATTTATGTATAAAGTCGATTTTCTTGTATATATGCATTAAGCAATCGATTTCGAAATGCTCCTAATAACTGGTGTAACATATCTAAGTTAATAAACCTTCTTTAACGAACAAAAGTTAACATAAAGCCATAACGGCATAAGGGCAGTGCATTTAGAAGAATTCCGTAATCTTATATTTAGGTATAAAGTCGATTTTCTTGTATATACGCATTTAGCAATCGATATCGAAATGCCTCAAATCATTAGTTTAACATATTTAAGTTAATTAACCTTCTTTAACATATTGAAGTTCATATAAAGCCATGGCGGCATAACGACAGTTAATTTGGAAGAATTCCGTAATCTTATATTTATGTATAAAGTCGATTTTCTTGTATATATGCATTAAGCAATCGATTTCGAAATGCTTCTAATAAGTGGTGTAACATATCTAAGTTAATAAACCTTCTTTAACGAACTGAAGTTAACATAAAGCCATAACGGCATAACGGCAGTGCATTTAGAAGAATTCCGTAAGCGTATATTGGGGTATAAAGTCGATTTTGTTGTATATACACATTTAGTAATCGATATCGAAATACTTCAAATAATTAGTTTAACATACTTAAGTTAGTTAACCCTCTTTATCTTACTAAAGTCTACAAACGCCTTAATTGCATAACGGCAAAGCATTTAGAAGAATTACGTAATCTTATATTTAGGTATAAAGTCGATTTTCTTGTATATACTCATTTAGCAATCGATATCGAAATGCCTCAAATCATTAGTTTAACATATTTAAGTTAATTAACCCTCTTCATCCTACTGAAGTCTACAAACGTTTTAACGGCATAACGGCAAAGCATTTAGAAGGATTTCGTAATCTTATATTTAGGTATAAAGTCGATTTTGTTGTATATACACATTAAGCAATCGATATCGAAATGCTTCAAATCATTAGTTTAACATATTTAAGCTAATTAATCCTCTTTATCTTACTAAAGTCTACAAAAGCCTTAGCGGCATAACGGCAGTGCTTTTGGAAGAATTCCGTAATCTTATATTTAGGTATTAACTCGATTTTCTTGTATATACGCATTTAGCAATCGATATCGAAATGCCTCAAATCATTAGTTTAACATATTTAAGTTAATTAACCCCCTTTATCTTACTGAAGTCTACAAACGCCTTAACGGCATAACGGCAGTGCATGTAGAAGAATTCCGTTATCATATATTTAGGTATAAAGTCGATTTTCTTGTACATCCACATTGAGCAATCGATATCGAAATGCTTCAAATCATTAGTTTAACATACTTAAGTTAATTAACCCTCTTTATCTTACTGAAGTCTACAAACGCCTTAATTGCATAAGGGCATAGCATTTAGAAAAATTCCGTAATCTTATATTTAGGTATAAAGTCGATTTTCTTGTATATATGCATTAAGCAATCGATTTCGAAATGCTTCAAATAACTAGTGTAACATATCTAAGTTAATAAACCTTCTTAAACGAACTGAAGTTAACATAAAGCCATAACGGCATAACGGCAGTGCATTTAGAAGAACTCCATTATCATATATTTAGGTATAAAGTCGATTTTCTTGTACATACACATTTAGCAATCGATATGGAAATGCCTCAAATCATTAGTTTACCATATTTAAGTTAATTAACCCTCTTTATCTTAGTGAAGTCTACAAAGGCCTTAATTGCATAACGGCAAAGCATTTAGAAGAATTACGTTATCTTATATTTAGGTATAAAGTCGATTTTCTTGTATATATGCATTAAGCAATCGATATCGAAATGCTTCAAATAACTGGTTTAACATATTTAAGTTAATTAACCCCCTTTATCTTACTGAAGTCTACAAACGCCTTAACGGCATAACAACAGTGCATGTAGAAGAATTCCGTTATCATATATTTAGGTATAAAGTCGATTTTCTTGTATATGCACATTTAGCAATCGCTATCGAAATGCCTCAAATCATTACTTTAATATATTTAAGTTAATTAACCCTCTCTATCTTACTGAACTTAACGGCTTAACGGCAAAGCATTTAGAAGAATTCCGTAATCTTATATTTAGGTATAAAGTCTATTTTCTTGTATATACTCATTTAGCAATCGAAATTGAAATGCTTCAAATCATTAGTTTAACATATTTAAGTTAACAAACCTACTTTAACGCACTGAAGTCTACAAACGTTTTAACGGCATAACGGCAAAGCATTTAAAATAATTTCGTAATCTTATATTTAGGTATAAAGTCGATTTTCTTGTATGTACTCATTTAGCAATCGACATCGAATTGCTACAAATCATTAGTTTAACATATTTAAGCTAATTAACCCTCTCTATCTTACTGAAGTCTACAAACGCCTTAACGGCATAACGGCAAAGCATTTAGAAGAATTCCGTAATTTTATATTTAGGTGTAAAGTCGATTTTCTTGTATATACTCATTTAGCAATCGATTTCGAAAATCTTCAAACCATTAGTTTAAAATATTTAAGTTAATAAAGCTTCTTTAACATACTAAAGTTAACACAAAGCCATGGCGGCATAACAGCAGTTCATGTAGAAGAAATCCGTAGTCTTATATTTAGGTATAAAGTCGATTTTCTTGTTCATACACATTTAGCAATCGACATCGAAATGCCCCAAATCATTAGTTTAACATATTTAAGTTAATTAACCCCCTTAATCTTACTGAAGTCTACAAACGCCTTAACGGCATAACGGCAGTGCATGTAGAAGAATTCCGTTATCATATATTTAGATATAAAGTCGATTTTCCTGTATATACACATTTATCAATCGATATCGAAATGCCTCAAATCTTTAGTTTAATATATTTAAGTTAACTAACCTTCTCTAACTTACTGAAGTCTACAAACGCCTTAACGGCATAACGGCAAAGCATTTAGAAGATTTCCGTAATCTTATATTTAGGTATAAAGTCGATTTTCTTGTATATACTCATTTAGCAATCGACTTCAAAAAGCTTCAAATCATTAGTTTAACATATTTAACTTAATAAAGCTTCTTTAACGCACTGAAGTTAACACAAAGCCATGGCGGCATAACGGCAGTTTATGTAGAAGAATTCCGTAATCTTATATTTAGGTATAAAGTCGATTTTCTTGTATATACACATTTAGCAATCGATATCGAAATGCCTCAAATCATTAGTTTAACATATTTAAATTAATTAACCCCCTTTATCTTACTGAAGTCTACAAACGCCTTAACGGCATAACGGCAGTGCATGTAGAAGAATTCCTTTATCATATATTTAGGTATAAAGTCGATTTTCTTGTATATATGCATTAAGCAAACGATATCGAAATGCTTCAAATAACTGGTTTAACATATTTAAGTTAATAAACCCTCTTAAACGAACTGAAGTTAACATAAAGCCATAACGGCATAACGACAGTGCATTTAGAAGCATTCCGTAATCTTATATTTAGGTATAATGTCGATTTTCTTGTATATATGCATTAAACAATCGATTTCGAAATGCTTTAAATAACTAGTGTAACATATCTTGGTTAATAAACCTTCTTAAACGAACTGAAGTTAACATAAAGCCATGGTGGCATAACGGCAGTGCATTTATTAGAATTCCGTAATCTTATATTTAGGTATGAAGTCGATTTTCTTGTATATACACATTTAGAAATCCATATCGAAATGCCTCAAATCATTAGTTTAACATATTTAAGTTAATTAACCCCTTTTATCTAACTGAAGTCTACAAACGCCTTAACGGCATAACGGCAGTGCATTTAGAAGAATTCCGTAATCTTATATTTAGGTATAAAGTCGATTTTCTTGTATACACTCATTTAGCAATCGATATCGAAATGCTTTAAATCATTAGTTTGACATATTTAAGTTAACAAACCTACCTTAACGCACTGAAGTTAACACAAAGCCATGGCGGCATAACGGCAGTGCATGTACAAGAATTCCGTTATAATATATTTAGGTATAAAGTCGATTTTCTTGTATACACTCATTTAGCAATCGATATCGAAATGCTTTAAATCATTAGTTTAACATATTTAAGTTAACAAACCTACTTTAACGCACTGAAGTCTACACACGTTTTAACGGCATAACGGCAAAGCATTTAAAAGAATTTCGTAATCTTATAGTTAGGTATAAAGTCAATTTTTTTGTATATACTCATTTAACAATGGATATCGAAATGCTACAAATCATTAGTTTAACATATTTAAGCTAATTAACCCTCTCCATCTCATTGAAGTCTACAAACGCCTTAACGGCATAACGGCAAAGCATTTAGAAGAATTCCGTAATCTTATATTTAGGTATAAAGTCGATTTTCTTGTATATACTCATTTAGCAATCGACTTAAAAAAACTTCAAATCATTAGTTTAACATATTTAAGTTAATAAAGCTTCTTTAACGCACTGAAGTTAACACAAAGCCATGGCGGCATAACGGCAGTTTATGTAGAAGAATTCCGTAATCTTATATTTAGGTATAAAGTCGATTTTCTTGTATATACACATTTAGCAATCGATATCGAAATGCCCCAAATCATTAGTTTAACATATTTAATTTAAATTTAAACCCCCCTTAATCTTACTGAAGTCTACAAACGCCTTAACGGCATAACGGCAGTGCATGTAGAAGAATTCCGTTATCATATATTTAGATATAAAGTCGATTTTCCTGTATATACACATTTAGCAATAGATATCGAAATCCCTCAAATCATTAGTTTAATATATTTAAGTTAATTAACCTTCTCTAACTTACTGAAGTCTACAAACGCCTTAACGGCATAACGGCAAAGCATTTAGAAGAATTACGTAATCTTATATTTAGGTATAAGGTCAATTTTCTGTATATACTCATTTAGCAATCGATATAGAAATTCTTCAAATCATTAGTTTAACATATTTAAGTTAATTAACCCTCTCTATCTTACTGAAGTCAACCAACGCCTTAACGGCATAACGGCACAGCATTTAGAAGAATTACGTAATCTTATATTTAGGTATAAAGTCGATTTTCTTGTATATATGCATTAAGCAATCGTTTTCGAAATGCTTCAAATAACTAGTGTAACATATCTAAGTTAATAAACCTTCTTAAACGAACTGAAGTTAACATAAAGCCATAACGGCATAACGGCAGTGCATTTAGAAGAATTCCGTAATCTTATATTTAGGTATAAAGTCGATTTTCTTGTATATACACATTTAGCAATCGATATCGAAATGCCTCAAATCATTAGTTTAACATATTTAAATTAATTAACCCCCTTTATCTTACTGAAGTCTACAAACGCCTTAACGGCATAACGGCAGTGCATGTAGAAGAATTCCTTTATCATATATTTAGGTATAAAGTCGATTTTCTTGTATATATGCATTAAGCAAACGATATCGAAATGCTTAAAATAACTGGTTTAACATATTTAAGTTAATAAACCCTCTTAAACGAACTGAAGTTAACATAAAGCCATAACGGCATAACGACAGTGCATTTAGAAGCATTCCGTAATCTTATATTTAGGTATAATGTCGATTTTCTTGTATATATGCATTAAACAATCGATTTCGAAATGCTTTAAATAACTAGTGTAACATATCTTGGTTAATAAACCTTCTTAAACGAACTGAAGTTAACATAAACCCATGGTGGCATAACGGCAGTGCATTTATTAGAATTCCGTAATCTTATATTTAGGTATGAAGTCGATTTTCTTGTATATACACATTTAGAAATCCATATCGAAATGCCTCAAATCATTAGTTTAACATATTTAAGTTAATTAACCCCTTTTATCTAACTGAAGTCTACAAACGCCTTAACGGCATAACGGCAGTGCATTTAGAAGAATTCCGTAATCTTATATTTAGGTATAAAGTCGATTTTCTTGTATACACTCATTTAGCAATCGATATCGAAATGCTTTAAATCATTAGTTTGACATATTTAAGTTAACAAACCTACCTTAACGCACTGAAGTTAACACAAAGCCATGGCGGCATAACGGCAGTGCATGTACAAGAATTCCGTTATAATATATTTAGGTATAAAGTCGATTTTCTTGTATACACTCATTTAGCAATCGATATCGAAATGCTTTAAATCATTAGTTTAACATATTTAAGTTAACAAACCTACTTTAACGCACTGAAGTCTACACACGTTTTAACGGCATAACGGCAAAGCATTTAAAAGAATTTCGTAATCTTATAGTTAGGTATAAAGTCAATTTTTTTGTATATACTCATTTAACAATGGATATCGAAATGCTACAAATCATTAGTTTAACATATTTAAGCTAATTAACCCTCTCCATCTCATTGAAGTCTACAAACGCCTTAACGGCATAACGGCAAAGCATTTAGAAGAATTCCGTAATCTTATATTTAGGTATAAAGTCGATTTTCTTGTATATACTCATTTAGCAATCGACTTAAAAAAACTTCAAATCATTAGTTTAACATATTTAAGTTAATAAAGCTTCTTTAACGCACTGAAGTTAACACAAAGCCATGGCGGCATAACGGCAGTTTATGTAGAAGAATTCCGTAATCTTATATTTAGGTATAAAGTCGATTTTCTTGTATATACACATTTAGCAATCGATATCGAAATGCCCCAAATCATTAGTTTAACATATTTAAGTTAATTAACCCCCTTAATCTTACTGAAGTCTACAAACGCCTTAACGGCATAACGGCAGTGCATGTAGAAGAATTCCGTTATCATATATTTAGATATAAAGTCGATTTTCCTGTATATACACATTTAGCAATAGATATCGAAATGCCTCAAATCATTAGTTTAATATATTTAAGTTAATTAACCTTCTCTAACTTACTGAAGTCTACAAACGCCTTAACGGCATAACGGCAAAGCATTTAGAAGAATTACGTAATCTTATATTTAGGTATAAGGTCAATTTTCTGTATATACTCATTTAGCAATCGATATAGAAATTCTTCAAATCATTAGTTTAACATATTTAAGTTAATTAACCCTCTCTATCTTACTGAAGTCAACCAACGCCTTAACGGCATAACGGCACAGCATTTAGAAGAATTACGTAATCTTATATTTAGGTATAAAGTCGATTTTCTTGTATACGCTCATTTAGCAATCGATATCGAAATGCTTTAAATCATTAGTTTGACATATTTAAGTTAACAAACCTACTTTAACGCACTGAAGTTAACACAAAGCCATGGCGGCATAACGGCAGTGCATGTACAAGAATTCCGTTATAATATATTTAGGTATAAAGTCGATTTTCTTGTATACACTCATTTAGCAATCGATATCGAAATGCTTTAAATCATTAGTTTAACATATTTAAGTTAACAAACCTACTTTAACGCACTGAAGTCTACAAACGCTTTAACGGCATAACGGCAAAGCATTTAAAAGAATTTCGTAATCTTATATTTAGGTATAAAGTCAATTTTGTTGTATATACTCATTTAGCAATCGATGTCGAAATGCTACAAATCATTAGTTTAAAATATTTAAGCTAATTAACCCTCTCCATCTCACTGAAGTCTACAAACGCCTTAACGGCATAACGGCAAAGCATTTAGAAAAATTTCCCGTAATCTTATATTTAGGTATAAAGTCGATTTTCTTGTATATATACATTTAGCAATCGATTTCGAAAATTTTCAAATCATTAGTTTAACATATTTAAGTTAATAAAGCTTCTTTAACGCAGTGAAGTTAACACAAAGCTATGGCGGCATAACGGCAGTTCTTGTAGAAGAATTCCGTAATCTTATATTTAGGTATAAAGTCGATTTTCTTCTATATACACGTTTAGCAATCGATATCGAAATGCCTCAAATCATTAGTTTAACATATTTAAGTTAATTAACCCCCTTTATTGTACTGAAGTCTACAAACGCCTTAACGGCATAACGGCAGTGCATGTAGAAGAATTCCGTTATCATATATTTAGGTATAAAGTCGATTTTCTTGTATATATGCATTAAGCAAACGATATCGAAATGCCTCAAATCATTAGTTTAACATATTTAAGTTAATTAACCCCCTTTATCTTACTGAAGTCTACAAACGCCTTAACGGCATAACGGCAGTGCATGTAGAAGAATTCCGTTATCATATATTTGGGTATAAAGTCGATTTTCTTGTATATATGCATTAAGCAAACGATATCGAAATGCTTCAAATAACTGGTTTAACATATTTAAGTTAATAAACCCTTTTAAACGAACTGAAGTTAACATAAAGCCATAACGGCATAACGGCAAAGAATTTAGAAGCATTCCGTAATCTTATATTTAGGTATTAAGTCGTTTTCTTGTATATATGCATTAAACAATCGATTTCAAAATGCTTTAAATAACTAGTGTAACATATCTTAGTTAATAAACCTTCTTAAACGAACTGAAGTTAACATAAAGCCATAACGGCATAACGGCAGTGCATTTGGAAGAATTCCGTAATCTTATATTTAGGTATAAAGTCGATTTTGTTGTGTATATGCATTTAGCAATCGATTTCGAAAATCTTCAAATCATTAGTTAACATATTTAAGTTAATAAAGCTTCTTTAACGCACTGAAGTTAACATAAAGCCATGGCGGCATAACGGCAGTGCATTTAGAAGAATTCCGTAATCTTATATTTAGGTATGAAGTCGATTTTCTTGTATATACATATTTAGCAATCGATATCGAAATGTCTCAAATCATTAGTTTAACATATTTAAGTTCATTAACCCCCTTTATCTTACTGAAGTCTACAAACGCCTTAACGGCATAACGGCAGTGCATGTAGAAGAATTCCGTTATCATATATTTAGGTATAAAGTCGATTTTCCTGTATATACACATTTAGCAATCGATATCGAAATGCCTCAAATCATTAGTTTAATATATTTAAGTTAATTAACCTTCTCTATCTTACTGAAGTCTACAAACGCCTTAACGGCATAACGGCAAAGCATTTAGAAGAATTACGTAATCTTATATTTAGTTATAAAGTCAATTTTCTTGTATATACTCATTTAGCAATCGAAATCGAAATGCTTCAAATCATTAGTTTAACATTTATAAGTTAATTAACCCTCTTTATCTTACTGAAGTCTACAAACATCTTAACGGCATAACGGCAAAGCATTAAGAAGAATTACGTAATCTTATATTTAGGTATAAGGTCAATTTTCTTGTTTATACTCATTTAGCAATCGATATAGAAATGCTTCAAATCATTAGTTTAACATATTTAAGTTAATTAACCCTCTCTATCTTACTGAAGTCTACAAACGCCTTAACGGCATAACGGCAAAGCATTTAGAAGATTTACGTAATCTTATATTTAGGTATAAAGTCGATTTTCTTGTATACACTCATTAAGCAATCGATATCGAAATGCTTTAAATAATTAGTTTGATATGTTTAAGTTAACAAACCTACCTTTACGCACTGAGATTATTACAAAGCCAAGGCGGCATAAAGGCAGTGCATGTAGAAGAATTCCGTTATCTTATATTTAGGTATAAATTCGATTTTCTTGTATATACACATACACAATGCAAAGCATTTAGAAGAATTACGTAATCTTATATTTAGGTATAAAGTCGATTTTCTTGTATATACTCATTTAGCAATCGAAATCGAAATGCGTTAAATCATTAGTTTAACATATTTAAGTTAATAAACCTTCTTTATCGAACTGAAGTTGGCATAAATCCATGGCGGCATAACGGCCGTGCATTTATAATAATTCCGTTATCTTATTTTTAGGTATAACGTCGATTTTCTGTATATACGCATTTAGCAATCGACATCGAAATGCTTCAAATCATTAGTTTAACATATTTAAGTTAATTAGCCTTCTTTATCTTACTGAAGTTAACATAAAGCCATAACGGTATAAGGACAGTGCATTTGGGAGAATTTCGTAATCTTATATTTAGGTATAAAGTCGATTTTCCTGTATATACACATTTAACGATCGATATTGAAATGCCTCAAATCATTAGTTTAATATATTTAAGTTAATTAACCTTCTCTATCTTACTGAAGTCTACAAACGCCTTAACGGCATAACGGCAAAGCATTTAGAAGAATTCCATAATCTTATATTTAGGTATAAAGTCCATTTTCTTTTATATACTCAGTTAGCAATCGAAACCAAAATGCTTCAAATCATTACTTGAACATATTTAAGTTAACAAACCTTTTTTAACGCACTGAAGTCTACAAACATTTTAACGGCATAACGGCAAAGCATTTAAAAGAATTTCGTAATCTTATATTTAGGTA
>CM050324.1:17412947-17450947 GCA_027475135.1 Bactrocera correcta
CATATTTAAGTTAATTAACCTTCTTTAACATATTGAAGTTCATATAAAGCCAAGGCGGCATAACGACAGTACATTTGGAAGAATTCCGTAATCTTATATTTAGGTATAAGGAAGATTTTCTTGCATATATGCACTTAGCAATCGATTTGGAAAATCTTCATATCATTAGTTTAACATATTTAAGTTAATAAAGCTTCTTTAACGCACTGAAGTTAACACAAAGCCATGGCGGCATTACGGCAGATCATGTAGAAGAATTCCGTAATCTTATATTTAGGTATTAAGTCGATTTTCTTCTATATACACATTTAGCAATCGATATCGAAATGCCTCAAATCATTAGTTTATCACATTTTAGTTAATTAACCTTTTTAAACGCATTGAAGTTGATATAAAGCCATGGTGGCATAACGACAGTACATTTGGAAGAATTCCGTAATCTTATATTTAGGTATAAAATCGATTTTCTTGTATATATGCATTAAGCAATCGATATCGAAATACTTTAAATAGCTGGTTTAACATATTTAAGTTAATAAACCTTCTTTAACTATCTGAAGTTAACATAAAACCAAAACGATATAACGGCAGTGCATTTGGAAGAATTCCGTTATCTTATATTTAGGTATAAAGTCGATTTTCTTGTATATACACATTTAGCAATCGAAATCGAAATACCTCAAATCATTAGTTTAGCATATTTAAGTTAATTATCCCTCTTTATCTTACTGAAGTCTACAAACGCCTTAACGGCATAACGGCAAAGCATTTAGAAGAATTACGTAATCTTATATTTCGGTATAAAGTCGCTTTTCTTGTATATACTCATTTAGCAATCGATATAGAAATGCTTCAAATCATTAGCTTAACATGTTTAAGTTAATTAACCTTCTTTATTTTATTGAAGTCTACAAACATCTTAAGGGCATAACGGCAAAGCATTTAGAAGAAATACGTAATCTTATATTTAGGTATAAAGTCGATTTTCTAGTATATACTCATTTAGCAATCGATATAGAAATGCTTCAAATCATTAGTTTAACATATTTAAGTTAATTAACCCTCTTTTTCTTACTGAAGTCTACAAACGTTTTAACGGCATAACGGCAAAGCATTTAGAAGAATTACGTAATCTTATATTTAGGTATAAAGTCGATTTTGTTGTATATACACATTTAGCAATCGATATCGAAATGCTTCAAATCATTAGTTTAACATATTTAAGCTAATTAACCCTCTTTATCTTACTAAAGTCTACAAAATCCTTAGCGGCATAACGGCAGTGCATTTGGAAGAATTCCGTAATCTTATATTTAGGTATTAAGTCGATTTTCTTGTATACACACATTTAGCAATCGATATCGAAATGCCTCAAATCATTAGTTTAACATATTTAAGTTAATCAACCCTCTTTATCCTACTGAAGTCTACAAACGCCTTAACGGCATAACGGCAAAGCATTTAGAAGAATTACGTTATCTTATATTTAGGTATAAAGTCAATTTTCTTGTATATATGCATTAAGCAATCGATATCCAAATGCTTCAAATAACTGGTTTAACATATTTAAGTTAATAAACCCTCTTTAACTAACTGAAGTTAACATAAAACCATAACGGTATAACGGCAGTGCATTTGGAAGAATTCCGTAATCTTATATTTAGGTATTAAGTCGATTTTCTTGTATACACACATTTAGCAATCGATATCGAAATGCCTCAAATCATTAGTTTAACATATTTAAGTTAATTAACCCCCTTTATCTTACTGAAGTCTACAAACGCCTCAACGGCATACCGGCAAAGCATTTAGAAGAATTCCGTAATCTTATACTTAGGTATAAAGTCCATTTTCTTGTATATACTCATTAAGCAATCGATATAGAAATGCTTCAAATCATTAGTTTAACATATTTAAGTTAATTAACCCTCTTTATCTTACTAAAGTCTACAAACGTTTTAACGGCATAAAGGCAAAGCATTTAGAAGAATTACGTAATCTTATATTTAGGTATAAAGTCGATTTTGTTGTATATACAGATTTAGCAATCGATATCAAAATGCCTCAAATCATTAGTTTAACATATTTAAGTTAATTAACCCTCTTTATCTTACTGAAGTCTACAAACGCCTTAACGGCATAACGGCAAAGCATTTAGAAGAATTACGTAGTCTTATATTTAGGTATAAAGTCGATTTTCTTGTATATACTCGTTTAGCCATCGATATCGAAATGCTTCAAATCATTAGTTTAACATATTTAAGTTAACAAACCTACTTTAACGCACTGAAGTTAACATAAAGCCATAACTACATAACGGCAGTGCATATAGAAGAATTCCGTAATCTTATATTTAGGTATAAAGTCGATTTTCTTGTAGATACACATTTAGCAATCGATATCAAAATGCCTCAGATCATTAGTTTAACATATTTAAGTTAATTAACCTTCTTTATCTTACTGAAGTTTACATAAAGCCATAACGGTATAACGGCAGTGCATTTGAAGAATTCTGTAATCTTATATTTAGGTATAAAGTCGATTTTCTTATATATACTCATTTAGCAATCGATATCGAAATGCTTCCAATCATTAAATTAACATATTTAAGTTAATAAACCTTCTTTAACTAACTGAAGTTTATATCAAGCCATAACGGTATAACGGCAGTGCATTTAGAAGAACTCCGTAATCTTATATTTAGGTATAAAGTCGATTTTGTTGTACATATGCATTAAGCAATCGATTTCGAAATTCTTCAAATCATTAGTTTAACATATTTAAGTTAATAAAGCTTCTTTAACGCACTGAAGTTAACATAAAGCCATGGTGGCATAACGGCAGTGCATTTAGAAGAATTCCGTAAGCTTATATTTAGGTATAAAGTCTATTTTGTTGTATATACACATTTAGCAATCGATATCGAAATGCTTCAAATCTTTAGTTTAACATATTTAAGTTAATAAACCTTCTTTAACGAACTTAAGTTGGCATAAATCCATGGCGGCATAACGGCAGTGCATTTAGAATAATTCCGTAATCTTATATTTAGGTATAAAGTCGATTTTCTTTTATATACGCATTTAGCAATCGATATCGAAATGCTTCAAATCATTAGTTTAACATATTTAAGTTAATTAACCTCCTTTAACATATTGAAGTTGATATAAAGCCATGGCGGCATAACGACAGTACATTTGGAAGAATTCCGTAATCTTATATTTAGGTATAAAAAAGATTTTCTTGTACATACACATTCAGCAATCGATTTCGAAAATCTTCAAATCATTATTTTAACATATTTAAGTTAATAAACCTTCTTTAACGATTAGAAGTTAACATAAAGCCATAACTGCATAACGGCAGTGCATTTAGAAGAATTCCGTAATCTTATATTTAGGTATTAAGTCGATTTTCTTGTATACACACATTTAGCAATCGATATCGAAATGCTTCAAATCATTAGTTTAAAAAATCTAAGTTCATAAAACTTCTTTAACGAACTGAAGTTGGCATAAGGCAATGGCGGCATAACGGCAGTATATTTGGGTGAATTCCGTAATCTTTCATTTAGGTATAAAATCGATTTTCTTGTATATACACATTTAGCAATCGATATCGAAATGCTTCAAATCATTAGTTTAACATATTTAAGCTAATTAACCCTCTTTATCTTACTAAAGTCTACAAACATCTTAACGGCATATAGGCAAAGCAATTAGAAGAACTACGTAATCTTATATTTAGGTATAAAGTCGATTTTCTTGTATATACTCATTTAGTAATCGATATTGAAATGCTTCAAGTCATTAGTTTAACATATTTAAGTTAATTAACCCTCTTTATCTTACTGAAGTCTACAAACAGCTTAACGGCATAACGGCAAAGCATTTAGAAAAATTACGTTATCTTATATTTAGGTATAAAGTCGATTTTGTTGTTAATACACATTTAGCAATCGATATCGAAATGCTTCAAATCATTAGTTTAACATATTAAAGCTAATTAACCCTCTTTATCTTACTAAAGTCTACAAAAAGCCTTAACGACGTAACGGCAGTGCATGTAGAAGAATTCGGTTAACATATATTTAGGTATAAAGTCGATTTTTTTGTATATACACATTTAGCAATCGATATCGAAATGCCTCAAATCATTACTTTAACATATTTAAGTTAATTAACTCTCTTTATCTTACTGAAGTCGACAAACGCCTTAGCGGCATAATGGCAAAGCATTTAGAAGAATTCCGTAATCTTATATTTAGGTAAAAAGCCGATTTTTTGTATATACACATTTAGCAATCGATATCGAAATGCCCCAAATCATTAGTTTAACATATTTAAGTTAATTAACTCTCTTTATCTTACTGAAGTCTACAAACGCCTTAACGGCATAGTGGCAGTGCATGTAGAAGTATTCCGTTATCATATATTTAGGTATAAAGTCGATTTTCTTGTACATACACATTTAGCAATCGATATCGAAATGCTTCAAATCATTAGTTCAACATATTTAAGCTAATTAACCCTCTTTATCTTACTGAAGTCTACAAACGCCCTAACGGCATAACGGCAAAGCATTTAGAAGAATTCCGTTATCTTATATTTAGGTATAAAGTCGATTTTCTTGTATATATGCATTAAGCAATCGATATCGAAATGCTTCAAATAACTGGTTTAACATCTTTAAGTTAACAAACCTACTTTAACGCACTGAAGTTAAGACAAAGCCATGGCGGCATAACGGCAGTGCATGTAGAAGAATTCCGTAATCTTATATTTAGGTAGAAAGTCGATTTTGTTGTATATACACATTTAACAATCGATATCGAAATGCCTCAAATCATTAGTTTATCATATTTAAGTTAATTAACCTTTTTTAACGTATTGAAGTTGATATAAAGCCATGGTGGCATAACGACGGTATATTTGGAAGAATTCCGTAATCTTATATTTAGGTATAAAGTCGATTTTCTTGTATATATGCATTAAGCAATCGATATCGAAATGCTTCAGATAACTGGTTTAACATATTTAAGTTAATTAACCTTCTTTAACTAACTGAAGTTAACACAAAACCATAACGGTATAACGGCAGTGCAATTGGAAGAATTCCGTAATCTTATATTTAGGTATAACGTCGATTTTCTTGTATATACACATTTAGCAATCGATATCGAAATGCCTCAAATCATTAGTTTAACATATTTAAGTTAATTAACCCCCTTTATCTTACTGAAGTCTACAAAAGCCTTAACTGCGTAACGGCAGTTCATTTGGAAGAATTCCGTAATCTTATATTTATTTATAAAGTCGCTTTTCTTGTATATATACATTAAGCAATCGATTTCGAAATGCTTCAAATAACTGGTGTAACATAGCTAAGTTAATAAACCTTCTTTAACGAACTGAAGTTAACATAAAGCCATATCGGCATAACGGAAGTTCATGTAGAAGAATTCCGTAATCATATATTTAGGTAGAAAGTCGATTTTCTTCTATATACAAATTTAGCAATCGATATCGAAATGCCTCAAATCATTAGTTTAACAAATTTAAGTTAATTAACCCTCTTTATCTTACTGAAGTCTACAAACGCCTTAACGGCATAACGGCAAAGCATTTAGAAGAATTACGTTATCTTATATGTATTTAGGTATAAAGTCGATTTTCTTGTATATATGCATTAATCAATCGATATCGAAATGCTTCAAATAACTGGTTTAACATCTTAAGGTTAACAAACCTACTTTAACGCACTGAAGTTAACACAAAGCCATGGCGGCATAACGGCAGTGCATGTACAAGAAATCCGTTATCTTTTATTAAGGTATAAATTCGATTTTTTTGTATATACACATTTAGCAATCGATATCTAAATGCTTCAAATCATTAGTTTAACATATTTAAGTTAGATAACCTTTTTTAACGTATTGAAGTTGATATAAAGCCATGGTGGCATAACGTCAGTACATTTTTATAGAATTCCGTAATCTTATATTTAAGTATAAAGTCGATTTTCTTGTATATATGCATTAAGCAAACGATATCGAAATGCTTCAAATAACTGGTTTAACATATTTAAGTTAATAAACCTTCTTTAACGCACTGAAGTTAACTTAAAGCCATGGCGGCATAACGGCAGTGCATTTAGAAGAATTCCGTAAGCTTATATTTAGGTATAAAGTCGATTTTCTTGTATATATGCATTAAGCAATCGATTTCGAAATGCTTCAAATAACTAGTGTAACATATCTAAGTTAATAAATCTTTTTAAACGAACTGAAGTTAACTTAAAGCCATAACGGCATAACGGCAGTGCATTTGGAAGGATTCCCTAATCTTATATTTAGGTATAAAGTCGATTTTGTTGTGTATGTGCATTTAGCAATCGATTTCGAAAATCTTCAAATCATTAGTTTAACATATTTAAGTTAATAAAGCTTCTTTAACGCACTGAAGTTAACACAAAGCTATGGCGGCATAACGGCAGTTCATGTAGAAGAATTCCATAATCTTATATTTAGGTAGAAAGTCGATTTTGTTATATATACACATTTAACAATCGATATCGAAACGCCTCAAATCATTGGTTTATCATATTTAAGTTAATTAACCTTCTTTAACATATTGAAGTTCATATAAAGCCAAGGCGGCATAACGACAGTACATTTGGAAGAATTCCGTAATCTTATATTTAGGTATAAGGAAGATTTTCTTGCATATATGCACTTAGCAATCGATTTGGAAAATCTTCATATCATTAGTTTAACATATTTAAGTTAATAAAGCTTCTTTAACGCACTGAAGTTAACACAAAGCCATGGCGGCATTACGGCAGATCATGTAGAAGAATTCCGTAATCTTATATTTAGGTATTAAGTCGATTTTCTTCTATATACACATTTAGCAATCGATATCGAAATGCCTCAAATCATTAGTTTATCACATTTTAGTTAATTAACCTTTTTAAACGCATTGAAGTTGATATAAAGCCATGGTGGCATAACGATAGTACATTTGGAAGAATTCCGTAATCTTATATTTAGGTATAAAATCGATTTTCTTGTATATATGCATTAAGCAATCGATATCGAAATGCTTTAAATAGCTGGTTTAACATATTTAAGTTAATAAACCTTCTTTAACTAACTGAAGTTAACATAAAACCAAAACGATATAACGGCAGTGCATTTGGAAGAATTCCGTTATCTTATATTTAGGTATAAAGTCGATTTTCTTGTATATACACATTTAGCAATCGAAATCGAAATACCTCAAATCATTAGTTTAGCATATTTAAGTTAATTATCCCTCTTTATCTTACTGAAGTCTACAAACGCCTTAACGGCATAACGGCAAAGCATTTAGAAGAATTACGTAATCTTATATTTCGGTATAAAGTCGCTTTTCTTGTATATACTCATTTAGCAATCGATATAGAAATGCTTCAAATCATTAGCTTAACATATTTAAGTTAATTAACCCTCTTTATCTTACTGAAGTCTACAAACATCTTAAGGGCATAACGGCAAAGCATTTAGAAGAATTACGTAATCTTATATTTAGGTATAAAGTCGATTTTCTAGTATATACTCATTTAGCAATCGATATAGAAATGCTTCAAATCATTAGTTTAACATATTTAAGTTAATTAACCCTCTTTTTCTTACTGAAGTCTACAAACGTTTTAACGGCATAACGGCAAAGCATTTAGAAGAATTACGTAATCTTATATTTAGGTATAAAGTCGATTTTGTTGTATATACACATTTAGCAATCGATGTCGAAATGCTTCAAATCATTAGTTTAACATATTTAAGCTAATTAACCCTCTTTATCTTACTAAAGTCTACAAAATCCTTAGCGGCATAACGGCAGTGCATTTGGAAGAATTCCGTAATCTTATATTTAGGTATTAAGTCGATTTTCTTGTATACACACATTAAGCAATCGATATCGAAATGCCTCAAATCATTAGTTTAACATATTTAAGTTAATCAACCCTCTTTATCCTACTGAAGTCTACAAACGCCTTAACGGCATAACGGCAAAGCATTTAGAAGAATTACGTTATCTTATATTTAGGTATAAAGTCAATTTTCTTGTATATATGCATTAAGCAATCGATATCCAAATGCTTCAAATAACTGGTTTAACATATTTAAGTTAATAAACCCTCTTTAACTAACTGAAGTTAACATAAAACCATAACGGTATAACGGCAGTGCATTTGGAAGAATTCCGTAACCTTATATTCAGGTATAAAGTCGATTTTGTTGTATATACTCATTAAGCAATCGATTTCAAAATGCTTCTAATAACTGGTGTAACATATCCAAGTTAATAAACCTTCTTTAATGAACTGAAGTTAACATAAAACCATAACGGTATAACGGCAGTGCATTTGGAAGAATTCCGTAACCTTATATTTAGGTATAAAGTCGATTTTGTTGTATGTACTCATTAAGCAATCGATTTCGAAATGCTTCAAATAACTGGTTTAACATGTTTAAGTTAATAAACCTTCTTTAACTAACTGAAGTTAACATAAAACCATAACCGTTATCATATATTTAGGTATAAAGTCGATTTTTTGTATATACACATTTAGCAATCGATATCGAAATGCCCCAAATCATTAGTTTAACATATTTAAGTTAATTAACCCCCTTTATCTTACTGAAGTCTACAAACGCCTCAACGGCATACCGGCAAAGCATTTAGAAGAATTCCGTAATCTTATACTTAGGTATAAAGTCCATTTTCTTGTATATACTCATTAAGCAATCGATATAGAAATGCTTCAAATCATTAGTTTAACATATTTAAGTTAATTAACCCTCTTTATCTTACTAAAGTCTACAAACGTTTTAACGGCATAAAGGCAAAGCATTTAGAAGAATTACGTAATCTTATATTTAGGTATAAAGTCGATTTTGTTGTATATACAGACTTAGCAATCGATATAAAAATGCCTCAAATCATTAGTTTAACATATTTAAGTTAATTAACCCTCTTTATCTTACTGAAGTCTACAAACGCCTCAATTGCATAACGGCAAAGCATTTAGAAGAATTACGTAATCTTATATTTAGGTATAAAGTCGATTTTCTTGTATATACTCATTTAGCAAGCGATATCGAAATGCCTCAAATCATTAGTTTAACATATTTAAGTTAATTAACCCTCTTTATCTTACTGAAGTCTGCAAACGCCTTAATTGCATAACGGCAAAGCATTTAGAACAATTCCGTAATCTTATATTTAGGTATAAAGTCGATTTTCTTGTATATATGCATTAAGCAGTCGATATCGAAATGCTTCAAATAACTGGTTTAACATGTTTAAGTTAATAAACCCTCTTTAACTAACTGAAGTTAACATTAAACAATAACGGTATAACGGCAGTGCATTTTGAAGAATTCCGTAACCTTATATATAGGTATAAATTCGATTTTCGTGTATATACACATTTAGAAATCGATATCGAAATGCCTCAAATCATTAGTTTAACATATTTAAGTTAATTAACCTTCTTTAACATATTGAAGTTCATATAAAGCCATGGCGGCATAACGACAGTACATTTTGAAGAATTCCGTAATCTTATATTTAGGTATAAAGTCGATTTTCTTCGTTTAAGAAGGTTTATTAACTTAGATATGTTACACTAGTTATCTGAAGCATTTCGAAATCGATTGCTAAATGCATATATACATAAAAATCGACTTTCTACCTAAATATAAGTTTACGGAATTCTTCTAAATGCACTGCCGTTAGGCCGTTATGGCTTTATGTTAACTTCAGTTCGTTTAGGAAGGTTTATTAACTTAGATATGTTTCACTAGTTATTTGAAGCATTTCGATATCGATTGCTAAATGAGTATATGCAAGAAAATCTACTTTATACCTAAAGATAAGCTTACGGAATTCTTCTACATGCACTGCCGTTATGCCGTCATGGCTTTGTGTTAACTTCAGTGCGTTAAAGTAGGTTTGTTAACTTAAATATGTTAAACTTAAGATTTGAGGCATTTCGATATCGATTGCTAAATGTGTGTATACAAGAAAATCGACTTTATACCTAAATATAAGATTACGGAATTCTTCTACATGAACTGCCGTTATGCCGCCCTGGCTTTGTGTTAACTTCAGTGTGTTAAAGAAGCTTTATTAACTTAAATATGTTAAACTAATGATTTGAAGATTTTCGAAATCGATTGCTAAATGCATATACACAACAAAATCGACTTTATACCTAAATATAAGATTACGGAATTCTTCTAAATGCTTTGCCATTATGCCGTTAAGGCGTTTGTAGACTTCAGTAAGATAAAGAAGGTTAATTAACTTAAATATTTTAAACTAATGATTTGGGGCATTTCGATATCGATTGCTAAATGTGTATATACAAAAAATCGACTTTATACCTAAATATATGATAACGGAATTCTTCTACATGCACTGCCGTTATGCCGTTAAGGCGGTTGTAGACTTCAGTAAGATAAAGGGGGTTAATTAACTTAAATATGTTAAACTAATGATTTGAGGCATTTCGATATCGATTGCTAAATGAGTATATACAAGAAAATCGACTTTATACCTAAATATAAGATTACGTAGTTCTTCTAATTGCTTTGCCTATATGCCGTTAAGATGTTTGTAGACTTTAGTAAGATAAAGAGGGTTAATTAGCTTAAATATGTTAAAATAATGATTTGAAGCATTTCGATATCGATTGCTAAATGTGTATGTACAAGAAAATCGATTTTATACCTAAATGAAAGATTACGAAATTCACCCAAATATACTGCCGTTATGCCGCCATTGCTTTATGCCAACTTCAGTTCGTTAAAGAAGGTTTATGAACTTAGATTTTTTAAACTAATGATTTGAAGCATTTCGATATCGATTGCTAAATGTGTGTATACAAGAAAATCGACTTAATACCTAAATATAAGATTACGGAATTCTTCTAAATGCACTGCCGTTATGCAGTTATGGTTTTATGTTAACTTCTAATCGTTAAAGAAGGTTTATTAACTTAAATATGTTAAAATAATGATTTGAAGTTTTTCGAAATCGATTGCTGAATGTGTATGTACAAGAAAATCTTTTTTATACCTAAATATAAGATTACGGAATTCTTCCAAATGTACTGCCCGTTATGCCGCCATGGCTTTATATCAACTTCAATATGTTAAAGAAGGTTAATTAACTTAAATATGTTAAACTAATGATTTGAGGCATTTCGATATCGATTGCTAAATTTGTATATACAACAAAATCGACTTTATACCTAAATATAAGATTACAAAAATTCTCCCAAATGCACTGCCGTTAAAACCGTTATGGCTTTATGTAAACTTCAGTAAGATAAAGAAGGTTAATTAACTTAAATATGTTAAACTAATGATTTGAAGCATTTCGATATCGATTGCTAAATGTGTAAATACAACAAAATCGACTTTATCCCTTTAAATATAAGCTTACGGAATTCTTCTAAATGTACTGCCGTTATGCCACCATGGCTTCATGTTAACTTCAGTGCGTTAAAGAAGCTTTTTTTAACTTAAATATGTTAAACTAATGATTTGAAGATTTTCGAAATCGTTTTGCTTAATGCATATATACAATAAAATCGACTTTATACCTAAATATAAGATTACGGAATTCTTCAAATGCACTGCCGTTATACCGTTATGGCTTTATGTAAACTTCAGTAAGATAAAGAAGGTTAATTAACTTAAATATGTTAAACTAATGATTTGGGGCATTTCGATATCGATTGCTAAATGTGTATATACAAAAAATCGACTTTATACCTAAATATATGATAACGGAATTCTTCTACATGAACTGCTGTTATGCCGTTAAGGCGTTTGTAGACTTCAGTAAGATAAAGGGGGTTAATTAACTTAAATATGTTAAACTAATGATTTGAGGCATTTCGATATCGATTGCTAAATGAGTATATACAAGAAAATCGACTTTATACCTAAATATAAGATTACGGAATTCTTCTAAATGCTTTGCCGTTATGCCGTTAAGGCGTTTGTAGATTTCAGTAAGATAGAGAGGGTTTATTAACTTAAATATATTAAACTAATGATTTGAGGCATTTCGATATCGATTGCTAAATGTGTATATACAAGAAAATCGACTTTATACCTAAATATATGATAACGGAATTCTTCTACTTGCACTGCCGTTATGCCGTTAAGGCGCTTGTAGACTTCCGTAAGATAAAGGGGGTTAATTAACTTAAATATGTTAAACTCATGATTGGAGGCATTTGGGGTATCGATTTCTAAATGCATATACACAACAAAATCGACTTTATACCTAAATATATGATAACCGAATTCTTCTACATGCTTTGCCATTATGCCGTTAAGGCGTTTGTAGACTTCAGTAAGATAAAGAGAGTTAATTAACTTAAATATGTTAAAGTAATGATTTGGGGCATTTCGATATCGATTGCTAAATGTGTATATACAAAAAATCGGCTTTTTACCTAAATATAAGATTACGGAATTCTTCTAAATGCTTTGCCATTATGCCGCTAAGGCGTTTGTCGACTTCAGTAAGATAAAGAGAGTTAATTAACTTAAATATGTTAAAGTAATGATTTGAGGCATTTCGATATCGATTGCTAAATGTGTATATACAAAAAAATCGACTTTATACCTAAATATATGTTAACCGAATTCTTCTACATGCACTGCCGTTACGTCGTTAAGGCTTTTGTAGACTTTAGTAAGATAAAGAGGGTTAATTAGCTTTAATATGTTAAACTAATGATTTGAAGCATTTCGATATCGATTGCTAAATGTTTTATTAACAACAAAATCGACTTTATCCCCTAAATATAAGAAAAACGTAATTTTCCTAAATGCTTTGCCGTTATGCCGTTAAGCCGTTTGTAGACTTCAGTAAGATAAAGAGGGTTAATTAACTTAAATATGTTAAACTAATGACTTGAAGCATTTCAATATCGATTACTAAATGAGTATATACAAGAAAATCGACTTTATACCTAAATATAAGATTACGTAGTTCTTCTAATTGCTTTGCCTATATGCCGTTAAGATGTTTGTAGACTTTAGTAAGATAAAGAGGGTTAATTAGCTTAAATATGTTAAACTAATGATTTGAAGCATTTCGATATCGATTGCTAAATGTGTATATACAAGAAAATCGATTTTATACCTAAATGAAAGATTACGGAATTCACCCAAATATACTGCCGTTATGCCGCCATTGCTTTATGCCAACTTCAGTTCGTTAAAGAAGGTTTATGAACTTAGATTTTTTAAACTAATGATTTGAAGCATTTCGATATCGATTGCTAAATGTGTGTATACAAGAAAATCGACTTAATACCTAAATATAAGATTACGGAATTCTTCTAAATGCACTGCCGTTATGCAGTTATGGCTTTATGTTAACTTCTAATCGTTAAAGAAGGTTTATTAACTTAAATATGTTAAAATAATGATTTGAAGATTTTCGAAATCGATTGCTGAATGTGTATGTACAAGAAAATTTTTTTTTATACCTAAATATAAGATTACGGAATTCTTCCAAATGTACTGTCGTTATGCCGCCATGGCTTTATATCAACTTCAATATGTTAAAGGAGGTTAATTAACTTAAATATTTTTAAACTAATGATTTGAAGCATTTCGATATCGATTCCCTAAATGCGTATATAAAAGAAAATCGACTTTATACCTAAATATAAGATTACGGAATTATTCAAAATGCACTCCCGTTATGCCGCCATGGATTTATGCCAACTTAAGTTCGTTAAAGAAGGTTTATTAACTTAAATATGTTAAACTAAAGATTTGAAGCATTTCGATATCGATTGCTAAATGTGTATATACAACAAAATAGACTTTATACCTAAATATAAGCTTACGGAATTCTTCTAAATGCACTGCCGTTATGCCACCATGGCTTTATGTTAACTTCAGTGCTTTAAAGAAGCTTTATTAATTTAAAAATATGTTAAACTAATGATTTGAAGAATTTCGAAATCGATTGCTTAATGCATATGTACAACAAAATCGACTTTATACCTAAATATAAGATTACGGAGTTCTTCTAAATGCACTGCCGTTATACCGTTATGGCTTGATATAAACTTCAGTTAGTTAAAGAAGGTTTATTAACTTAAATATGTTAATTTAATGATTGGAAGCATTTCGATATCGATTGCTAAATGAGTATATATAAGAAAATCGACTTTATACCTAAATATAAGATTACGGAATTCTTAAAATGCATTTGCCGTTATACCGTTATGGCTTTATGTAAACTTCAGTAAGATAAAGAAGGTTAATTAACTTAAATATGTTAAACTAATGATCTGAGGCATTTTGATATCGATTGCTAAATGTGTATCTACAAGAAAATCGATTTTTATACCTAAATATAAGATTACGGAATTCTTCTAAATGCACTGCCGTTATGTAGTTATGGCTTTATGTTAACTTCAGTGCGTTAAAGTAGGTTTGTTAACTTAAATATGTTAAACTAATGATTTAAAAGCATTTCGATATCGATGGCTAAACGAGTATATACAAGAAAATCGACTTTATACCTAAATAAAAGGGACTACGTAATTCTTCTAAATGCTTTGCCGTTATCCCGTTAAGGCGTTTGTAGACTTCAGTAAGATAAAGAGGGTTAATTAACTTAAATATGTTAAACTAATGATTTGAGGCATTTCGATATCGATTGCTAAATGTTTATATACAAGAAAATCGACTTAATATCTAAATATAAGATTACGGAATTCTTCCAAATGTACTGTCGTTATGTCGCCTTTGGCCTTATATCACCGTCAATACGAAGAAGCTTTATTAACTTAAATATGTTAAGCTAATGATTTGAAGATTTTCGAAATCGATTGCTAAATGCATATATACAACAAAATCGTCTTAATACCTAAATATAAGATTACGGATTTCTTCTACATGCACTGCCGTTATGCCGCCATGGCTTTGTGTTAACTTCGGTTTAAAGTAGGTTTTTTAACTTAAATATGTCAAACTAATGACTTGAAGTATTTCGATACCGATTGCTAAATGAGTATATACAAGAAAATCGACTTTATACCTAAATATAAGATTACGGAATTCTTCTACATGCATTGCCGTTATGCCGTTAAGGCGTTTGCAGACTTCAGTAAGATATAGAGGGTTAATTAACTTAAATATGTTAAACTAATGATTTGAGGCATTTCGATATCGATTGCTAAATGTGTATATAAAACAAAATCGACTTTATACCTAAATATAAGATTACGGAATTCTTCTAAATGCACTGCCGTTATGCAGTTATGGCTTTATGTAAACTTCAGTAAGATAAAGAGGGTTAATTAACATAAATATGTTAATCTAATGATTTGAAGCACCTCGATATCGATTGCTATATGCGTATATACAAGAAAATCGACTTTATACCTAAATATAAGATTACGGAATTTATCTAAATGCACTGCCGTTATGCCGCCATGGATTTATGCCAACTTCAGTTCGTTAAAGAAGGTTTATTAACTTAAATATGTTAAACTAATGATTTAAAGCATTTCGATATCGATTGTTAAATGATTATATACAAGAAAATCGAATTTATACATAAATATAAGATTACGGAATTTTTCCAAATGCACTGCCGTTATGCAGTTAAGGCTTTTGTAGACTTTAGTAAGATAAAGAGGGTTAATTAACTTAAATATGCTAAACTAATGATTTGAAGCATTTCGAAATCGATTGCTAAATGTGTATATACAACAAAATCGATTTTATACCTAAATATAAAATTACGGAATTCTTCTACATGCACTGCCGTTATGCCGCCATGGCTTCATGTCACCTTCGGTAGGTTAAAGAAGGTAATTTAACTTAAATATGTTAATCTTATGATTTGAGGCATTTCGATATTTATTGCTAAATATGCTAATACAAGAAACTTGACTTTATACCTAAACATAAGATAACGGAATTCTTCAAAATGCACTGCCGTTATTCCGCCATGGTTTTTTAAGAAAACTTCAGTTCGTTAAAATATGTTTGTTAACTTAAATATGTTAAACTAATGATTTGAAGCATTTCGATATCAATTTCTAAATGCTTATATACAAGGAAATCGACTTTATACCTAAATATAAGTTTACGGAATTCTTCAAATCACTGTCATTATGGCGCCATGGCTTTATTTCACCTTCAATACGTTAACGATGGTTAATTATTTTAAATATGTGTAACCAGTTATTTGAAGCATTTCGATATCGATTGCTTAATGCATATATACAAAAAAATCGTCTTAATACCTAAATATAAGATTACGGATTTCTTCTACATGCACTGCCGTTATGCCGCTATGGCTTTGTGTTAACTTCAGTGCGTTAAAGTAGGTTTGGTAACTTAAATATGTCAAACTAATGATTTGAAGCATTTCGATATCGATTGCTGAATGAGTATCTACAAGAAAATCGACTTCATACCTAAATATAAGATTACGTTATTCTTCTAAATGCTTTGCCGTTATGCCGTTAAGGCGTTTGTAGACTTCAGTAAGATAAAGAGGGTTAATTTACTTAAATATTTTAAACTAATGGTTTGAGGCATTTCGATATCGATTGCTAAATGTGTATATACAAGAAAATTGACTTTATACCTAAATATATGATAACGGAATTCTTCTATATGCACTGCCGTTATGCCGTTATGGCTTTATGTTAACTTCAGTGCGTTAAAAAAGTTTAATTAACTTAAATATGTTAAACTAATGATTTGAAGCATTTCGATATCGATTGCTAAATGTGTATATACAAGCAAATCGAATTTGTACCTAAATAGAAGATTACGGAATTCTTCTACATGTACTTCCGTTATGCCGCCATGGCTTTGTGTTAACTTCAGTGCGTTAAAGTAGGTTTGTTAACTTAAATATGTTACACTAGTTATTTGAAGCATTTCGAAATCGATTGCTTAATGCATATATACAAGAAAATCGACTTTCTACCTAAATATAAGAATACGGAATTCTTCCAAATGTACTGTCGTTATGCCGCCATGGCTTTATATCAACTTCAATATGTTATAGAAGGATAATTAACTTAAATATGTTAAACTAATGATTTGAAGCATTTCGATATCGATAGCTAAATGTGTATATACAACAAAATCGTCTTTATAACTAAATATAAGATAACGGAATTCTTCTAAGTGCACTGCCGTTATGCCGTTATGGCTTTATGTTAACTTTAGAAGGTTTATTAACTTAGATATGTTACACTAGTTGTTTGACGCATTTCGAAATCGATTGCTTAATGCATATATACAAGAAAATCGACTTTCTACCTAAATATAAGATTACGGAATTCTTCCAAATGTACTGTCGTTATGCCGCCATGGCTTTATATCAACTTCAATATGTTATAGAAGGATAATTAACTTAAATATGTTAAACTAATGATTTGAAGCATTTCGATATCGATTGCTAAATGTGTATATAAAACAAAATCGACTTTATACCTAAATATAAGCTTACGGAATTCTTCTAAATGCATTGCCGTTATGCCGCCATGGCTTTATGTTAACTTCAGTGCGTAAAAGAAGCTTTGTTAACTTAAATATGTTAAACTAATGATTTGAAGATTTTCGAAATCGATTGCTTAACGCATATACACAACAAAATCGACTTTATACCTAAATATAAGATTACGGAATTCTTCCAAATGCACTGCCGTTATTCCGTTATGGCATTATGTTAACTTCAGTTCGTTTAAGAAGGTTTATTAACTTAAATATGTTAAACCAGTTATTTGAAGCATTTCGATTTCGATTGCTTAATGCATATATACAAGAAAATCAACTTTATACCTAAATATAAGATCATGGAATTCTTCCAAATGTACTGTCGTTATGCCACCATGGCTTTGTATCAACTCCAGTACGTTAAAAAAGGTTAATTAACTTAAATATGTTAAACTTATGATTTGAGGCATTTCGATATCGCTTGCTAAATGAGTATATACAAGAAAATCGACTTTATACCTAAATATACGATTACGGAATTCTTTTACATGCACTGCCGTTATGCCGCCATTGCTATATGCCAGCTTCAGATCGTTAAAGAAAGTTTATTAAATTAAATATGTTAAACCAGTTATTTGAAGCATTTCGATATCGATTGCTTAAAGCATATATACAAGAAAATCAACTTTATACCTAAATATAAGATCACGGAATTCTTCCAAATGTACTGTCGTTATGCCACCATGGCTTTGTATCAACTCCAATACGTTAAAAAAGGTTAATTAACTTAAATATGTTAAACTAATGATTTGAGGCATTTCGATATCGATTGTTAAATGTGTATATACAAGAAAATCGACTTTATACCTAAATATAAGATTACGGAATTCTTCTACATGAACTGCCGTTAGGCCGCCATGGCTTTGTGTTAACTTCAGTGCGTTAAAGAAGCTTTATTAACTTAAATATGTTAAACTAAAGAGTTGAAGCATCTCGATATCGATTGCTAAATGTGTATATACAAGAAAATCCACTTTATACCTAAATATAAGATTACGGAATTCTTCCAAATGCTTTGCCGTTATGCCATTAAGGCGTTTGTAGACTAAAAGAGTACGGAATTCTTCCAAATGTACTGTCGTAATGCCACCATGGCTTTATATCAACTTAAATACGTAAAAAAAGGTTAACTAACTTAAATATGATAAACTAATGATTTGAAGCATTTAGATATCGATTGCTAAATGTGTATATACAACAAAATCGACTTTATACCTAAATATAAGCTTCCGAAATTCTTCTAAATGCACTGCCGTTATGCCGCCATGGCTTTATGTTAACTTCAGTGCGTTAAAGAAGCTTTATTAACTTAAATATGTTAAACTAATGATTTGAAGATTTTCGAAATCGATTGCTAAATGCATATACTTAACAAAATCGACTTTATACCTAAATATAAGATTACGGAATTCTTCTAAATGCACTGCCGTTATGCCGTTATGGCTTTATGTTAACTTCAGTTCGTTTAAGAAGGTTTATTAACTTAGATATGTTACACTAGTTATTTGAAGCATTTCGAAATCGATTGCTGAATGCATATATACAACAAAGTCGATTTTATACCTAAATATAAGATTACGGAATTCTTCCAAATGCACTGCCGTTATGCCGTTATGGCTTTATGTTAACTTCAGTTCGTTTAAGAAGGTTTATTAACTTAGATATGTTACACTAGTTATTTGAAGCATTTCGAAATCTATTGCTTAATGCATATATACAAGAAAATCGATTTCTACCTAAATATAAGTTTACGGAATTCTTCTAAATGCACTGCCGTTATGCCGTTATGGCTTTATGTTAACTTCAGTTCGTTTAGGAAGGTTTATTAACTTAGATATGTTTCACTAGTTATTTGAAGCATTTCGATATCGATTGCTAAATGAGTATATACAAGAAAATCGACTTTATACCTAAAGATATGCTTACGGAATTCTTCTACATGCACTGCCGTTATGCCGTCATGGCTTCGTGTTAACTTCAGTGCGTTAAAGAAGCTTTATTAACTTAAATATGTTAAACTAATGATTTGAAGATTTTCGAAATCGATTGCTAAATGCATATACACAAAAAATCGACTTTGTACCTAAATATAAGATTACGGAATTCTTCTAAATGCTTTGCCGTTATGCCGTTAAGGCGTTTGTAGACTTCAGTAAGATAAAGAGGGTTAATTAACTTAAATATGTTAAACTAATGATTTGAAGCATTTCGATATCGATTGCTAAATGTGTATATACAAGAAAATCGACTTTATACCTAAATATATGATAACGGAATTCTTCTACATGCACTGCCGTTATGCCGCTAAGGCGTTTGTAGACTTCAGTAAAATAAAGGGAGTTAATTAACTTAAATATGTGAAACTAATGATTTGAGGCATTTCGATATCGATTGCTAAATGTGTATATACAAGAAAATCGACTTTATACCTAAATATAAGATTGCGGAATTCTTCTACATGAACTGCCGTTATGCCGCCATGGCTTTGTGTTAACTTCAGTGCGTTAAAGAAGCTTTATTAACTTAAATATGTTAAACTAATGATTTGAAGATTTTCGAAATCGATTTCTAAATGCATATTAACAACAAAATCGACTTTATACCTAAATATAAGATTACGGAATTCTTCTAAATGCTTTGCCGTTATGCCATTACGGCGTTTTTAGACTTCAGTAAGATAAAGAGGGTTAATTAACTTTAATATGTTAAACTAATGATTAGAGGCATTTCGATATCGATTGCTAAATGAGTATATACACGAAAATCGACTTTATACCTAAATATAAGATTACGGAATTCTTCTAAATGCTTTGCCGTTATGCCGTTAAGGCGTTTGTAGACTCCAATAACATAAAGAGGGTTAATAAACTTAAATATGTTAAACTAATGATTTGAGGCATTTCGATATCGATTGCTAAATGTGTATATACAAAAAATCGACTTTATACCTAAATATATGATAACGGAATTCTTCTACATGCACTGCCGTTATGCCGTTAAGGCGTTTGTAGACTTCAGTAAGATAAAGGGGGTTAATTAACTTAAATATGTTAAACTAATGATTTGAGGCATTTCGATATCGATTGCTAAATGAGTATATACAAGAAAATCGACTTTATATCTAAATAAAAGATTACGGAATTCTTTTAAATGCTTTGCCGTTATGCCGTTAAGGCGTTTGTAGACTTCAGTAAGATAGAGAGGGTTAATTAACTTAAATATATTAAACCAATGATTTGAGGCATTTCGATATCGATTGCTAAATGTGTACATACAAGAAAATCGACATTATACCTAAATATATGATAACGGAATTCTTCTACTTGCACTGCCGTTATGCCGTTAAGGCGTTTGTAGACTTCAGTAAGATAAAGGGGGTTAATTAACTTAAATATGTTAAACTCATGATTGGAGGCATTTCGGTATCGATTGCTAAATGCATATACACAACAAAATCGACTTTATACCTAAATATAAGATTACGGAATTCTTCTAAATGCTTTGCCATTATGCCGTTAAGGCGTTTGTAGACTTCAGTAAGATAAAGAGAGTTAATTAACTTAAATATGTTAAACTAATGATTTGGGGCATTTCGATATCGATTGCTAAATGTGTATATACAAAAAATCGGCTTTTTACCTAAATATAAGATTACGGAATTCTTCTAAATGCTTTGCCATTATGCCGCTAAGGCGTTTGTCGACTTCAGTAAGATAAAGAGAGTTAATTAACTTAAATATGTTAAAGTAATGATTTGAGGCATTTCGATATCGATTGCTAAATGTGTATATACAAAAAAATCGACTTTATACCTAAATATATGATAACCGAATTCTTCTACATGCACTGCCGTTACGCCGTTAAGGCTTTTGTAGACTTTAGTAAGATAAAGAGGGTTAATTAGCTTTAATATATTAAACTAATGATTTGAAGCATTTCGATATCGATTGCTAAATGTGTATAAACAACAAAATCGACTTTATACCTAAATATAAGAAAACGTAATTCTTCTAAATGCTTTGCCGTTATGCCGTTAAGCCGTTTGTAGACTTCAGTAAGATAAAGAGGGTTAATTAACTTAAATATGTTAAACTAATGACTTGAAGCATTTCAATATCGATTACTAAATGAGTATATACAAGAAAATCGACTTTATACCTAAATATAAGATAACGTACTTCTTCTAATTGCTTTGCCTATATGCCGTTAAGATGTTTGTAGACTTTAGTAAGATAAAGAGGGTTAATTAGCTTAAATATGTTAAACTAATGATTTGAAGCCTTTCGATATCGATTACTAAATGAGTATTACAAGAAAATCGACTTTATACCTAAATATAAGATAATGTGATTCTCTTAAATGCTTTGCCGTTATGCCGTTAAGGCGTTTGTAGACTTCAGTAAGATAAAGAGGGTTATTTAACTTAAATATGTTAAACTAATGATTTGAGGCATTTCGATATCGATTGCTCAATGCATATTAACAAAAAAATCGAGTTTATACCTAAATATAAGATTACGCAATTCTTCTATATGAACTGCCGTTATGCCGCCATGGCTTTGTGTTAACTTCAGTGCGTTAAAGAAGCTTTATTAACTTAAATATGTTAAACTAATGATTTGAAGATTTTCGAAATCGATGGCTAAATGCATATACACAACAAAATCGACTTTATACCTAAATATAAGATTACGAAATTCTTCTAAATGCACTGCCGTTATGCAGTTATGGCTTTATGTTAACTTCGGTTCGTTTAAGAAGGTTTATTAACTAAGATATGTTACACTAGTTATTTGAAGCATTTCGAAATCGATTGCTTAAGCGTCCGTTGAAATATGGCCGGGGCGTTTTTCAAACCAAACGGAAGTCGGGTGAACTCGTATTTCCCATTGTTCGCTGAAAATGCTGTTTTTTCCACGTCAGATTCCTTAAGAGGAATTTGATGGAAACCGCTTTTTAAATCAATCACAGAGAAAATTCGGTTTTCTCCTAGTTGGGAGAGAACTTCATTTATTTCAGGTATTGGATACCTATCTGCAACTGTAACTGCGTTTAGCTTCCTGTAATCTATAACCATTCTAAATTTGTTTTTGCCAGATGCGTCCTCTTTTTTAGGCACTATCCATACAGTTGAGTTATAGGGTGATCTTGATTATCGTATGATACCGTCGTCTAATAGTTTCTTTACTTGCTTTTTAATTTCCTCTTTAAGGCTAATAGGATAAGGGTAGGACTTGGAGTATATAGGCGTGTCTGAATTTGTTCGAATTCCTGCAACTACTTTTGTTGTGTAGGTTAGTTTTTCGTCCGGTTCCGAAAATAGATTTCGGTGCTTTTGTACTAGTTTCCTAATTGCATGTTTTTCTACTGTACTCATATGTTCGTCACGGATATGTATTTAGTTAACGTCCTGTACACTATATTGTCTTAGATAGATTCTTTTCGTATTTGCTACTACCATGTAATTTTGTTTTGTGTGTATGATTGCTGAAAGTGCTTTTAAGCTATCGTTTCCTAATATGGCATGGAAAGTCTTAAGTGTGGGTAGTAGAAAGAATTTGAGTCTGCAATTTTCCAAGTTGAAAAGATTTAAAAATGTGTGTTGTGTAATTTTTATTTTTCCTCCAACTGAGTTGGCGAAAGAGGGGTTATCGTTTTCTTTTGCGTTTTTAACTAGACCGGATTGGATATAGTTTTTGTTAGATCCTGTATCCACCAATATGTTAAGTATTTCGCCGCTCTTCGTTTTGCATCGAAAATAGGGCAACGAAGAGCTATTCAGTCTAAAAAATGTACGTCCGTTAGGTCATATGGTTCTTTGTCTACATTATTGTAAGCTGTTTCCTGACTGTAAGCTGTTTGTTGGGTGTTGTCGTATTGGTCAAAATGTTGGTCATTGTAGTTTTATACGCTTTCGTTGTATTGGTCCTCTGGTGGTTCGTTAGAATTTATGTGAAAGTTTCTTTGCATTTTTTGTGGGGGGTTATGTATCATTGAAGCGTTTGATGGTCTTTTACCGAATTCTTGGGGTTTTGGCCGATTTGCGTAATTAACGGCTCTTGTCCTTATACTCTCATCCACGTCCATCGGTTGAGGTGGTTTAGGGGGTCTTGGGGGAGAATAGTTTGGTTGTTGGTTATATGGATATCTAGAGTGGTTATAGGAGTTTTGTTGTTGGTAGCTATTGTGTGGATTCGAATTTGAATTTTGATATTGCTGGGAGCTATGGGGACTCAAATTTGGTTGGCGATAAGTTTGCTGAGGGTGAGGTATATAGGCTAATTCGGGATAGAATCTTGATTCGGGAAATCGTGAGTTTAATGGTTGTACCTGCCTTGCCATGGGGGGTTGTTGTCTAGGAATGAAGAAGTTGAAACTTTGATGTCTGGGGACTGATGGTGCATTTAACACTTGGTTGTTGGCATGGTGTGCTCTAAAGCTTTGATTTTCCAGCTTTAGACAAAGGTGTAGTGCCTCTGGTAAAGTCTTGGGTTCTTTTATACCCAGAAGCCTCGGGAGGTCACCGGAAAGTCCTCTCACAAAGGTATCCAGGGCCTTGGCACGGTAGTTGTCCGTTAGTAGATGGACTATAAACCTTCTGATAAAATTCGTTTATAGAGCTCCTTCCCTGAATAAGGCACGTCATTTGATATTCTAGAGTGCCAGACAACGGGAGATGGCTGTCCAATCCAAGGGGGTGTTGTATGATTCTAACGCTACGTCCGCTTTTCCAACAATTTTGTTCCGGATTACATTTAGGATTCCGAAAAATTTTGGGGTGCCCTTTAAGGGTTTATATATCTTTATAATTCGCTCGACACTTTTTTTCCATGAGCTGAACTCAGAGGCGTTTCCTGAGAATTCTCTCAAGGATCGTACGACATCTGGGACTTTATCCATTTCAGCCATATTGTTTTGGAATTGTTCGTCTATTGTTTGGTCCGTAATGACCGGGTTTATTTTATTATTAAGAATATTATAGACTACATTAGGTACACTTGCCTCTATTGCTAAAGTAACCATGTTTTTTATCATGTTCTCCAGTTCTGGCGGAATTGTGTTATTAGGGCCTGACGGTGCTGTTGATGCAGCAGGAGGATTAATCCCAAGTACGGGGGGTCTAATTAGATTGTTTGGTTTTTAAATTCTATTATTATTTTTCTTTCAAAAAATTTTTATACCACTATTTTAGTTTGAATATTTATATTTTTTGTTATCCCTTCTAGGAAGGGAGCTTTTTTACCCTGGAGGGTCCGGTCAACTCCTGAGTTGGCTACGGAATCGCAGAGTTAAGCAATATTATTTTCAGTTTAGTTTATGTTATTGGCTGTACAAGCTGTATTTTATTTTTTGGTTATTTATATTTACTTACACTATAGCTTCACTTAATAATTTATTTATTATTAATAACAAAAAATTTTTTCCTAAACTTTTTCCACAATTTTTCCTCTCTGGTCTTATTATTAATTATATTTCTTATGCTACTTACACTATATACAGCTTCATGATGATCCTCGAAACCGATGAGTGTGTATTTGTCCTGTTCCGTCTTTGTACTGGGCTACACTTTCTCACACTGTTTTTGTTTTTGTAGGCTTTTTGCTGCTGTTCCTTGTCGGTGTCGCTGGAGCGTCCAGGAAGGATTTTCCTATCCTTTTCACGCTCTTTATGTGTTGGTTACTTTTTTATCCTTTAATCCGCTCGGCCTGTGAGACCACTTGTCACCAGTTAAAGGCTAACCTTGTCTTTTTCGCGGCGTTTTTTTGTTTTTTTTTTTTTTTTTTTTTTAAAGGCACTTTTAACTTGCGCGAACCGAACAAGCTTTCTTCTTTAGCTCGGGCGCCAATTATTGCCGGTTACATTGAAACGACAAAAAAAATTTATTTTTTTGGTCAAAAAATGACCTTTAATGACAAAACGTTCTCTTAAGACTAATTACATTTTTAATTTATCCCTTATTTATAACTTAAAAATTACTTATGCTAGCACTATTGACTTACTTGTGTCGCGTAATTCTGCGTATGCCGGATGTTGATTTGCAATTGCTGCAATGCTTGAATTACTGTTGGTCGGCCTGGCTGTAGTTTACACTGCGCGTGCCGGATGTTATTTGGTTGATTGCTTAACCAGCATTATTCTGCTTATGGCAGTTAACTTTAGTGTTGCTAACTTATATACGCATTTAGCACTCGATATCGAAATGCTTCAAATCATTTGTTTAACAAGTTAAGTTAATTAACCTTCTTTAACGTATTCTTCTAAATGCACTGTCGTATGCCATGGCGGCATTACGACAGTGCATTTAGAAGAATGCCGTAATCTTATATTCAGGTATAAAGCCGATTTTGTTGTATATACGCATTAAGCAATCGATATCGAAATGCTTCAAATCATAAGTTTAACATATTAAATTAATTAACCTTCTTTAACGTACTGAAGTTGATGAAGAGCCACGGCAGCATAACGACAATACATTTGGAAGAATTCCGTAGTCTTATATTTATGTATAAAGTTGATTTTCTTGTATATACACATTTAGCAATCGATATCGAAATGCTTCAAATAACTGGTTTAATAAAGCTTCTTTAACGCACTGAAGTTAACATAAAGCCATAACTGCATAACGGCAGTGCATTTGGAAGAACTCCCTAATCTTATATTTAGGTATTAAGTCGATTTTCTTGTATATATGCATTTAGCAATCGATTTTGAAATGCTTCAAATCATTAGTTTAACATATTTAAGTTAACAAACCTACTTTAACGCACTGAAGTTAACACAAAGCCATGGCGGCATAACGGCAGTGCATTTAGAAGAATTCCGTAATCTTATATTTAGGTATAAAGTCGATTTTCTTGTATATACACATTTAGCAATCGATATCGAAATGCCTCAAATCATTAGGTTAACATATTTAAATTAATTAACTCTCTTTATCTTACTGAAGTCTACAAACGCCTTAACGGCATAACGGCAAAGCAGAATTACATAATCTTATATTTAGGTATAAAGTCGATTTTGTTGTGTATATGCATTTAGCAATCGATTTCGAAAATCTTCAAATCATTAGTTTTACATAGTTAAGTTAATAAAGCTTCTTTAACGAACAGATGTTGGCACAAAGCCATGGCGGCATAACGGCAGGGCATGTAGAAGAATTCCGTTAGCTTATATTTAGGTATAAAGTCGATTTTCTTGTATATACACATTTAGCAATCGATATCGAAATGCCTCAAATCATTAGTTTAACATATTTAAGTTAATTAACCTTCTTTAACGAACAGAAGTTAACATAAAGCCATAACGGCATAACGGCAGTGTATTTAGAAGAATTCCCTAATCTTATACTTAGGTATAAAGTCGATTTTCTTGTATATACACATTTAGCAATCGATATCGAAATGCCTCAAATCATTAGTTTAACATATTTAAGTTAATTAACCTTCTTTAACGTATTGAAGTTGATATAAGCCATGGCGGCATAACGACAGTACATTTGGAAGAATTCCGTAATCTTATATTTAGGTATAAAGTCGATTTTCTTGTATATATGCATTTAGCAATCGATTTCGAAATGCTTCAAATCATTAGTTTAACATATTTAAGTTAAATAACCTTCTTTAACGTATTGAAGTTGATATAAAGCCATGGCGGCATAACGACAGTACATTTGAAGAATTCCGTAATCTTATATTTAGGTATAAAGTCGATTTTCTTGTATATACATGATTTAGCAATCGATTTCGAAATGCTTCAAATCATTAGTTTAACATATTAAGTTAATAACCTCTTTAACGTACTGAAGTCATACAAAGGCCATGGCGGCATAACGGCAGTGCATTTAGAAGAATTCCGTAATCTTATATTTAGGTATAAAGTCGATTTTCTTGTATATACACATTTAGCAATCGATATCGAAATGCTTCAAATCATTAGTTTAACATATTTAAGTTAATAAACTTTATTTAACGCACTGAAGTCTACAAAGCCTTAACGGCATAACGGCAGTGCATTTAGAAGAATTCCGTTATCTTATATTTAGGTATAAAGTCGATTTTCTTGTATATACTCATTTAGCAATCGATATCGAAATGCTTCAAACATTAGTTTAACATATTTAAGTTAATTAACCCTCTTTATCTTACTGAAGCCTACAAACGCCTTAACGGCATAACGGCAAAGCATTTAGAAGAATTACATAATCTTATATTTAGGTATAAAGTCGATTTTGTTGTGTATATGCATTTAGCAATCGATTTCGAAAATCTTCAAATCATTAGTTTAACATAGTTAAGTTAATAAAGCTTCTTTAACGAACGGATGTTGGCCTAAAGCCATGGCGGCATAACGGCAGTGCATTTAGAAGAATTCCGTAATCTTATATTTAGGTATAAAGTCGATTTTTTGTATATACGCATTTAGCAATCGATATCGAAATGCTTCAAATCATTAGTTTAACATATTTAAGTTAATTAACCTTCTTTAACGTACTGAAGTTGACTAAAGCCATGGCGGCATAACGGCAGTGCATTTGGAAGAATTCCGTAATCTTATATTTAGGTATAAAGTCGATTTTCTTGTATATACATTTAGCAATCGATATCGAAATGCTTCAAATATTGGTTTAATAAAGCTTCTTTAAGATTGAAGTTGATAAAGCCATGCGGATAACGGCAGTCATTTGGAAGAATTCCGTTATCTTATATTTAGGTATAAAGTCGATTTTTTTGTATATATGCATTTAGCAATCGTTTTCGAAATCTTCAAATATAGTTTAATAAAGCTTCTTTAACATTGAAGGTGAATAAAGCCATGCGATAACGACAGTGCATTTGGAAGAATTCCGTAATCTTATATTTAGGTATAAAGTCGATTTTTTGTATAATGATTTAGCAATCGTTTTCGAAAATGCTTCAAATCATAGTTTAAATATTTAAGTTAACAAGCTCTTTAACTATTGAAGTATATCAAAGCCATGGCGCATAACGAATCATTGGAAGAATCCGTTATCTTATATTTAGGTATAAGTCGATTTTCTTGTATATACAGTATTTAGCAATCGATACGAAATGCTTCAAATCATTAGTTTAAATATTTAAGTTAATAACTTCTTTAACGATGAAGTTAAAAGCCATGGCGGCATAACGAGTGCATTGGAAGAATCCGTTATCTTATATTTAAGTATAAAGTCGATTTTCTTGTATATACATTAAGCAATCGATACGAAATGCTTCAAATAATTGTTTAATATTTAAGTTATTAACTTCTTTAACGTATGAAGTTAGATATAAGCCATAGCGGATAACGCAGTCATTTGGAAGAATTCCGTAATCTTATATTTAAGTATAAAGTCGATTTTTTTGTATATATGCATTGAGCATCGATATCGAAAATCTTCAAATAATGTTTAATATTAAAGTCAATCTTCTTTAACGTATGAAGTTAATAAAGCCATACGATAACGCAGTCATTTGGAAGAATTCCGTAATCTATATTTAGGTATAAGTCGATTTTTTTGTATAATGATTAGCATCGATTTCGAAAATGCTTCAAATCATTAGTTTAACATATTTAAGTAAAAAGCTTCTTTAACGTATGAAGTGATAAAAGCCATGGCGCATAACGACAGTCATTGGAAGAATTCCGTAATCTATATTTAGGTATTAGTCGATTTTCTTGTATATACAGTATTTAGCAATCGATTTCGAAATGCTACAAATCATTAGTTTAACATATTTAAGTTAATAACCTCTTTATCTACTGAAGTTACAAAGCCTGCGGCATAACGGCAAAGTGCATTAGAAGAATTACGTTATCTTATATTTAGGTATAAAGTCGATTTTTTGTATATACACATTTAGCAATCGATATCGAAATGCTTCAAATCATTAGTTTAACATATTTAAGTTAATAAACCTTTTTACTTACTGAAGTCTACATAAGCCTTAACGGATAACGCAAGGATTTAGAAGAATTCGTTATCTTATATTTAGGTATAAATCGATTTTTTGTATAACACATTTAGCAACGATATCGAAATGCTTCAAACATTAGTTTAACATATTTAAGTTAATTAACCCTCTTTATCTTACTGAAGCCTACAAACGCCTTAACGGCATAACGGCAAAGCATTTAGAAGAATTACATAATCTTATATTTAGGTATAAAGTCGATTTTGTTGTGTATATGCATTTAGCAATCGATTTCGAAAATCTTCAAATCATTAGTTTAACATAGTTAAGTTAATAAAGCTTCTTTAACGAACGGATGTTGGCATAAAGCCATGGCGGCATAACGGCAGTGCATGTAGAAGAATTCCGTTATCTTATATTTAGGTATAAAGTCGATTTTAATGTATATACGCATTTAGCAATCGATATCGAAATGCTTCATATAACTGGTTTTACATATTTAAGCTAATTAACCCTCTTTATCTTACTGAAGTCTACAAAAGCCTTAACGGCATAACGGCAGTGCATTCGGAAGAATTCCTTTATCATATATTTAGGTATAAAGTCGATTTTCTTGTATATACACATTTAGCAATCGATATCGAAATGCCTCAAATCATTAGTTTAACATATTTAAGTTAATTAACCCTCTTTATCTTACTGAAGTCTACAAACGCCTTAACGGCATAACGGCAAAGCATTTAGAAGAATAACGTAATCTTATATTTAGGTATAAAGTCGATTTTGTTGTATATATACATTTAGCAATCGATATCGAAATGCTTCAAATCATTAGTTTAACATATTTAAGCTAATTAACCCTCTTTATCTTACTGAAGTCTACAAACGCCTTAACGGCGTAACGGCAGTGCATTTAGAATAATTCCGTAATCTTATATTTAGGTATAAAGTCGATTTTCTTGTATATATGCATTAAGCAAGCGATATCGAAATGCTTCAAATAACTGGTTTAATAAAGCTTCTTTAACGCACTGAAGTTAAGATAAAGCCATAACGGTATAACGGCAGTGCATTTGGAAGAATTCCGTTATCTTATATTTAGGTATAAAGTCGATTTTCTTGTATATATATATTTAGCAATCGATATCGAAATGCCTCAAATCATTAGTTTAACATATTTAAGTTAATTAACCCTCTTTATCTTACTGAAGTCTACAAACGCCTTAACGGCATAACGGCAAAGCATTTAGAAGAATAACGTAATCTTATATTTAGGTATAAAGTCGATTTTGTTGTATATATACATTTAGCAATCGATATCGAAATGCTTCAAATCATTAGTTTAACATATTTAAGCTAATTAACTCTCTTTATCTTACTAAAGTCTACAAAAGCCTTAACGGCTAACGGCAGTGCATTTAGAATAATTCCGTAATCTTATATTTAGGTATAAAGTCTATTTTCTTGTATATTCGCATTTAGAAATCGATATTGAAATGCTTCAAATCATTAGTTTAACATACTTAAGTAAATTTACCTTCTTTATCTTACTGAAGTTTACAGAAAGCCATAACGGTACAACGGCAGTGCATTTGGGAGAATTTCGTAACCTTATATTTAGGTATAAAGTCGATTTTGTTGTATATACACATTTAGTAATCGATATCGAAATCATTAGTTTAACATATTTAAGTTAATTAACCTTCTTTAACATATTGAAGTTGATATAAAGCCATGGCGGCATAACGACAGTACATTTGGAAGAAATCCTTAATTTTATATTTAGGTATAAAGAAGATTTTCTTGTATATATGCATTTAGCAATCGATTTCGAAAATCTTCTGATAACTGGTGTAACATATCTAAATTAATAAACCTTCTTTAACGAACTGAAATTAACATAAAGCTATAACGGTATAACGGCAGTGCATTTGGAAGAATTCCGTAATCTTATATTTAGGTATAAAGTCGATTTTGATGTATATACGCATTTAGTAATCGATTTCGAAATGCCTCAAATCATTAGTTTAACATATTTAAGTTAATTAACCTTCTTTAACATATTGAAGTTGATATAAAGCCATGGCGGCATAACGACAGTACATTTGGAAGAAATCCTTAATTTTATATTTAGGTATAAAGAAGATTTTCTTGTATATATGCATTTAGCAATCGATTTCGAAATGCTTCTAATAACTGGTGTAACATATCTAAGTTAATAAACCTTCTTTAACGAACTGAAGTTAACATCAAGCCATAACTGCATAACGGCAGTGCATTTAGAAGAACTTCGTAATCTTATATTTAGGTATAAAGTCGATTTTGTTGTGTATATGCATTTAGCAATCGATTTCGAAAATCTTGAAATCATTAGTTTAACATATTTAAGTTAATTAACCCTCCTTATCTTACTGAAGTCTACAAACGCCTCAACGGCATAACGGCAGTGCATGTAGAAGAATTCCGTTATCATATATTTAGGTATAAAGTCGATTTTTTGTATATACACATTTAGCAATCGATATCGAAATGCCCCAAATCATTAGTTTAACATATTTAAGTTGATTAACTCTCTTTATCTTACTGAAGTCTACAAACGCCTTAACGGCATAATGGCAAAGCATTTAGAAGAATTCCTTAATCTTATATTTAGGTATAAAGTCGATTTTGTTGTGTATATGCATTTAGCAATCGATTTCGAAAATCCTCAAATCATTAGTTTAACATATTTAAGTTAATTAACCCTCTTTAACCTACTGAAGTCTACAAACGCCTTAACGGCATAACGGCAAAGCATTTAGAAGAATTACATAATCTTATATTTAGGTATAAAGTCGATTTTGTTGTATATACACATTTAGCAATCGATATCGAAATGCTTCAAATCATTAGTTTAACATATCTAAGTTAATTAACCCTCTTTATCCTACTGAAGTCTACAAACGCCTTAACGGCATAACGGCAAAGCATTTAGAAGAATTCCGTAATCTTATATTTAGGTATAAAGTCGATTTTGTTGTATATACACATTTAGCAATCGATATCGAAATGCTTCAAATCATTGGTTTAACATATTAAAGCTAATTAACCCCCTTTATCTTACTGAAGTCTACAAACGCCTTAACGGAATAACGGCAGTGCATGTAGAAGAATTCCGTTATCATATATTTAGGTATAAAGTCGATTTTCTTGTATATACACATTTAGCAATCGATATCGGAATGCCTCAAATCATTAGTTTAACGTATTTAAGTTAATTAACCCTCTTTATCTTACTGAAGTCTACAAACGCCTTAACGGCATGTAGGCAAAGCAATTAGAAGAATTACGTAATCTTATATTTAGGTATAGTGTCGATTTTCTTGTTTATACTCATTTAGCAATCAATATTGAAATGCTTTAAATCATTAGTTTAACATATTTAAGTTAATCAACCCTCTTTATCATACTGAAATCTACAAAAGCGTTAACGGCGTAACGGCAGTGCATTTGGAAGAATTCCGTAATCTTATATTTAGGTATAAAGTCGATTTTCTTGTATATACTCATTTAGCAATCGATATCGAAATGCTTCAAATCATTAGTTTAACATATTTAAGTTAATAAACCTTCTTTAACAAACTGAAGTTGGCATAAATCCCTGGCGGCATAACGGCAGTGCATTTAGAATTATTCCGTAATCTTTTATTTAGGTATAAAGTCGATGTTCTTGTATATACGCATATAGCAATCGATATCGAGGTGCTTCAAATCATTAGTTTAACATATTTAAGTTAACTAACCTTCTTTAACATATTGAGGTTGATATAAAGCCATGGCGGCATAACGACAGTACATTTGGAAGAATTCCGTAATCTTACATTTAGGTATAAAGTCGGTTTTCTTGTATATATGCATTAAGCAATCGATTTCAAAATGCTTCTAATAACTGGTGTAACATATCTAAGTTAATAAACCTTCTTTAACGAACTGAAGTTAACATAAAGCCATAACGGCATAACAGCAGTGCATTTAGAAGAATTCCGTAATCTTATATTTAGGTAGAAAGTCGATTTTCTTGTATACACACATTTAGCAATCGATTTCGAAATGCCTCAAATCATTAGTTTAACATATTTAAGTTAATTAACCCCCTTTTTCTTACTGAAGTCTACAAACGCCTTAACGGCATAACGGCAGTGCATGTAGAAGAATTCCGTTATCTTATATTGAGGTATAAAGTCGATTTTTTGTATATACACATTTAGCAATCGATATCGAAATGCCCCAAATCATTAGTTTAACATATTTAAGTTAATTAACTCTCTTTATCTTACTGAAGTCTACAAACGCCTTAACGGCATAATGGCAAAGCATTTAGAAGAATTCCTTAATCTTATATTTAGGTATAAAGTCGATTTTGTTGTATATACTCATTTAGCAATCGATTTCGAAATGCCTCAAATCATTAGTTTAACATATTTAAGTTAATTAACCCCCTTTTTCTTACTGAAGTCTACAAACGCCTTAACGGCATAACGGCAGTGCATGTAGAAGAATTCCGTTATCATATGTTTAGGTATAAAGTCGATTTTTTGTATATACACATTTAGCAATCGATATCGAAATGCCCCAAATCATTAGTTTAACATATTTAAGTTAATTAACTCTCTTTATCCTACTGAAGTCTACAAACGCCTTAACGGCATAATGGCAAAGCATTTAGAAGAATTCCTTAATCTTATATTTAGGTATAAAGTCGATTTTGTTGTGTATATGCATTTAGCAATCGATTTCGAAAATCTTCAAATCATTAGTTTAACATATTTAAGTTAATAAAGCTTCTTTAACGCACTGAAGATAACACAAAGCCATGGCGGCATAACGGCAGTTCATGTAGAAGAATTCCGTAATCTTATATTTAGGTATAAAATCGATTTTCTTGTGTATATGCATTTAGCAATCGATTTCGAAATGCCTCAAATCATTAGTTTAACATATTTAAGTTAATTAACCCCCTTTTTCTTACTGAAGTCTACAAACGCCTTAACGGTATAACGGCAGTGCATGTAGAAGAATTCCGTTATCATATATTTAGGTAGAGAGTCGATTTTGTTGTATATACACATTTAGCAAACGATATCTAAATGCTTCAAATCATTAGTTCAACATATTTAATTTAATTAACCCCCTTTATCTTACTGAAGTCTACAAACGCCTTAACGGCATAACGGCAGTGCATGTAGAAGAATTCGGTTATCATATATTTAGGTAAAAAGTCGATTTTTTTTGTATATACACATTTAGCAATCGATATCGAAATGCTTCAAATCATTAGTTTAACATATTTAAGTTAATTAACCCTCTTTATCTTACTAAAGTCTACAAAAGCCTTAACGGCGTAACGGCAGTGCATGTAGAAGAATTCCGTTATCATATATTTAGGTATAAAGTCGATTTTCTTGTATATACACATTTAGCAATCGATATCGAAATGCCTCAAATCATTAGTTTAACATATTTAAGTTAATTAACCCCCTTTTTCTTACTGAAGTCTACAAACGCCTTAACGGCATGTAGGCAAAGCAATTAGAAGAATTACGTAATCTTATATTTAGGTATAAAGTCGCTTTTCTTGTTTATACTCATTTAGCAATCGATATTGAAATGCTTTTAATCATTAGTTTAACATATTTAAGTTAATCAACCCTCTTTATCATACTGAAATCTACAAAAGCGTTAACGGCGTAACGGCAGTGCATTTGGAAGAATTCCGTAATCTTATATTTAGGTATAAAGTCGATTTTCTTGTATATACTCATTTAGCAATCGATATCTAAATGCTTCAAATCATTAGTTTAACATATTTAAGTTAACAAAACGCATTTAGCAATCGATATCGAAATGCTTCAAATCATTAGTTTAACATATTTAAGTTAATTAACCTTCTTTATCTTACTGAAGTTAACATAAAGCCATAACCGCATAACGGCAGTGCATTTAGAAGAATTCGGTAAGCTTATATTTAGGTATAAAGTCGATTTTGTTGTATATACGCATTTGGCAATCGATATCGAAATGCCTCAAATCATTAGTTTAACATACTTAAGTTAACTAACCTTCTTTAACATATTGAAGTTGATATAAAGCCATGGCGGCATAACGACAGTACATTTGGAAGAATTCCGTAATCTTACATTTAGGTATAAAGTCGATTTTCTTGTATATGTGCATTGAGCAATCGATTTCGAAATGCTTCTAATAACTGGTGTAACATATCTAAGTTAATAAACCTTCTTTAACGAACTGAAGTTAACATGAAGCCATAACGGCATAACGGCAGTGCATTTAGAAGAATTCCGTAATCTTATATTTAGGTAGAAAGTCGATTTTCTAGTATATATGCATTAAGCAATCGATTTCGAAATGCTTCAAATAACTAGTGTAACATATCTAATTTAATAAACCTTCTTAAACGAACCGAAGTTAACATAAAGCCATAACTGCATAACGGCAGTGCATTTAGAAGAATTTCATAATCTTATATTTAGGTATAAAGTCGATTTGTTGTGTATATGCATTTAGCAATCGATATCGAAATGCCTCAAATCATTAGTTTAACATATTTAAGTTAATTAACCCTCTTTATCTTACTAAAGTCTACAAACATCTTAACGGCATATAGGCAAAGCAATTAGAAGAATTACGTAATCTTATATTTAGGTATAAAGTCGATTTTCTTGTATATACTCATTTAGTAATCGATATTGAAATGCTTCAAGTCATTAGTTTAACATATTTAAGTTAATTAACCCTCTTTATCTTACTGAAGTCTACAAACGGCTTAACAGCATAACGGCAAAGCATTTAGAAGAATTCCGTTATCTTATATTTAGGTATAAAGTCGATTTTGTTGTATATACTCATTTAGCAATCGATATCGCAATGCTTCAAATCATTAGTTTAACATATTAAAGCTAATTAACCCTCTTTATCTTACTAAAGTCTACAAAAGCCTTAACGGCGTAACGGCAGTGCATGTAGAAGAATTCGGTTATCATATATTTAGGTATAAAGTCGATTTTTTTGTATATACACATTTAGCAATCGATATTGAAATGCCTCAAATCATTACTTTAACGTATTTAAGTTAATTTACTCTCTTTATCTTACTGAAGTCGACAAACGCCTTAGCGGCATAATGGCAAAGCATTTAGAAGAATTCCGTAATCTTATATTTAGGTAAAAAGTCGATTTTTTGTATATACACATTTAGCAATCGATATTGAAATGCCCCAAATCATTAGTTTAACATATTTAAGTTAATTAACTCTCTTTATCTTACTGAAGTCTACAAACGCCTTAACGGCATAATGCAAGGCATTTAGAAGAATTCCGTAATCTTATATTTAGGTATAAAGTCTATTTTGTTGTGTATATGCATTTAGCAATCGATATCGAAATGCCTCAAATCATTAGTTTAACATATTTAAGTTAATTAACCCTCTTTATCTTACTGAAGTCTACAAACGCCTTAACGGCATAACGGCAAAGCATTTAAAAGAATCACATAATCTTATATTTAGGTATAAAGTCGATTTTCTTGTAATACTCATTTAGCAATCGATATCGAAATGCTTCAAATCATTAGTTTAACATATTTAAGCTAATTAACCCTCTTTATCTTACTAAAGTCTACAAACATCTTAACGGCATATAGGCAAAGCAATTAGAAGAATTACGTAATCTTATATTTAGGTATAAGTCGATTTTCTTGTATATACTCATTTAGTAATCGATATTGAAATGCTTCAAGTCATAAATTTAACACATTTTTTAGTCAATTAATCCTCTTTATCTTACTGAAGTCTACAAACGGCTTAACGGCATAACGGCAAAGCATTTAGAAGAATTACGTAATCTTATATTTAGGTATAAAGTCGATTTTTTGTATATACCATTTAGAATCGATATCGAAATGCTTCAAATCATTAGTTTAACATATTAAAGCTAATTAACCCTCTTTATCTTACTAAAGTCTACAAAAGCCTTAAGGGCGTAACGGCAGTGCATGTAGAAGAATTCGGTTATCATATATTTAGGTATAAAGTCGATTTTTTTGTATATACACATTTAGCAATCGATATCGAAATGCCTCAAACCATTAGTTTAACATATTTAAGTTAATTAACCCCCTATATCTTACTGAAGTCTACAAACGCCTTAACGGCATAACGGCAGTGCATGTAGAAGAATTCCGTAATCTTATATTTAGGTATAAAGTCGATTTTGTTGTGTATATGCATTTAGCAATCGATACCGAAATGCCTCCAATCATGAGTTTAACATATTTAAGTTAATTAACCCCCTTTATCTTACTGAAGTCTACAAACGCCTTAACGGCCTAACGGCAGTGCAAGTAGAAGAATTCCGTTATCATATATTAAGGTATAAAGTCGATTTTCTTGTATATACACATTTAGCAATCG